>JAAAKQ030066835.1:0-15597 GCA_010016005.3 Zanna intricata | reverse complement strand
ATAAACATATGCCTGAAAACGTTTTGTTAGCGAGTTACGGCTAGCGAAAGATTTCACCCAGTTTTCATATATATATATATATATATATATATATATATATATATATGCAAAGTCGATACGCAATCGATACCGCAATACGCGGTAACCGCGGTACCGCAATCGATAACCGCAGAGTCGATACGCAATCGATGTCGTCCGTTAGGTATGGCTGCTTTAGAATAGATTCGTAGACTCTTTTCCGACGGATGTAGTTCTCTTTCAAGAAGACTACGGTAGAAGCGCCTTAACGACTATGTCAGATACTAATAGCATCCAAAATACAAACAAGATTATCGATTGGCTTTTTTCCTTACTAAAGAGAGCTAAAGATACATGTCGTTGTAGATCGATAAAACGTTCTTATTGATCCGACTGTGTATTATGATACTCTACTTAAATTCGTCGCCAAATCTAGTTGAAAATATCTTAATTATATTTTGTTATTTTAAAATAAAGGAATGATTTATCTTTTCTATACGATAAAGGTTAGAAATTATATTTATTCTGCAAATGAATTATTTGGCGTTTGGATGGTTTAAAATATACCTAAAGGCTTTTTGTAGATCTTGTAGAAATTTTTTTGAAAAATTTGACAATCGCCGGAGTACCTATCAGGTTAACTAACTATGTCAGTCTCTCGCTAAGGATACTTATTACCTACTAAGTATTTTATTTAGGAAGGGAAATTTTTGTACTTTACCTACTATTCTTAAGCGCCATTTTTTTTCTATTATTTCGTTTGAGTAATTAAAACTAGATGAAAAATTTTATTTAGGTATAGAAGGGAATCTATTCATTCCACTCGGCGAGATGAATTTTATGGATAAATGTTTAAGATATGAAAAGTAATGGAAAACTTTTCTAACAATTATTGCAAGTATATTTTAATTTAAAACAGAATATCCGTGCTTCTTTAGTGAAAACAAATTCTTGGTATTTAACTGTAGAGAATCAAGAGATAAGAATTAAAACAAATAAAAACCGATAAGACGTTCCAGGTATGGAAATTTGTTAAAAAAGGGAGTAAAGATCTTACTGTATGTAATTATTTCCTTTACGTAAAAAAAAAAAAGATTTTATATCGCTTTAATAGTTTTTGAAACTATATATCATCATAAAGAAATGTGATTTTTATGTAATTCTGTAGAAATTCCAAACCACATAGAATAAAATAACATAAAATGATATTAATTAAAAAAAAAAAATTAACATAATTTATTTATGCATTTAAAAGGTTATTATATTTAATTATGTAAATGTGTGTGTGCGCGCGCGCGCGTGTGTGTGTGTGTTAAAAACATGTTCTACTGGTGGGAATAATGAAAAAATTCATAAAATACAGATCTGTTTTGTCTTTGAGTTACGGCTAGCGAAACATTTCGTCCGGATATCGGCTCTTCTAATAAAAAGAAGCCCTGATGTAATTTTTGGGACCCAAATTAAGGAGTAAATTGGTGGTTTCTTATGTAATTTGAGATAGGAAATTGAATATAAAAGGTTCCAGAAGTGTAACTCCAGTACTTTTTATGATATCCGACGTAAAACACATAATTTAATGTCAAAAAACAAGTTTTTTTTTTTTTAGGTTTGTTGTACAATAGAGCTTTGTTAAATGATTAATAAATGCGGAATATTTTTTAACAAAACATTTTCACCCTGAAAGTTTCTCAGTTTTTTCTGGGGACTGTATAAAGGCTAAAATTTTACCATTTAACTGAAATCGTTAAAAAGTAAAATACAGAATGATTTAGGAAAGAATTTATAAAACGATTTCAGAGTTGAAATAAGGGGAAAAATTCATACAAATATATTTCCGAAAAAAATTTGTTATCGATTGCGAATAGCGAAATATTTCGCCCGGATTTCAATCCAATCGGTGAAATGAGGTAATTTTGAAATTTTTGAAGCGTTAAGGAGTAAGTTTGATGGTTTCTTTTGAATAAAAAATCGAATAAATAGATTCCAGAACTGCATCTCCCTTAGTTTTCATGACACTGAATGTAAAACAGGAAAAATCGGTGACGAAAAACAGGTTTTTAGATTTGAAGTACAATAACTTTGTTAAATCACTAATAAATGCGTAAATATTATTATCAAAACTTGAAGAGAATATAATCCTGAGAAAATTTATGTAATGAAATTATTTATGAATAATAAAAAAAAATAAACTTTATATTTATAAAAATAAAACTTAATAGAAAAATGTTATGAATGAATTTGTATAAATTAAATACAATGATATTTTTTTTTTTTTTTTTTTTTTTTAGTTAAATAAATTTAAACCTATGAAAAAATTATTGGAGAAATGTATAATTATTTATGGACATACGTTTGTACGAATTTTTTCCCTTATTTCAAACTTTACAATCAGTTCTCAAACTATTTACTTTTCCTCCCAAATAATCTTGTATGTATATATATATATATATATCTGTACATCATACTTGTGAGTATGTGTGTGTGTGTGTGTGTGTGTGTGTGTGTGTGTGTGTGTGTGCGCGCGCGCGTGTATTTATCTTTTATATAAAGATTTGAATTAAACTTCAGTGTAAAATTGAAGTTTGAAGAATTAAACTATACGGGTTAATTTCATGTGTAATACCACAGACTAAGGATTCCTTCCACCGATTATTTTTATGTTTTGACTTTTTTTCTCTATTTGATGAAATAACAACTCATTTTTTTTTTTTATAAAATCCGTATTGTAGGGTGCTTTATCGCTTGTGTAGATTCTGACACTCGTTAATTTTTTTTTTTATGCAAGTATGTAGTATAATGTTTTCTATGTCTAGCTTTCTATAATAATTTTTTTTTTCGATTAGACTTTACTGTTCAGGACAAAACTAACGATATACTCGTATTTCTATAAATATAATTACAGTAAAAATATAATTTTTATTATTTAAATATTTATTTTAATAGACGGAGGCGTGTTCTCAAAAATACCGTGACTTTTAAAATCGACATTCAATTATATCATTTCTAGTTTCTGTTCAGAAATAATCAAAATGTTTACACCAGGACGGCTAAATAAATCGGTAACAGTAAACAAATAGGACGATTAAAAGCGGGAAAATATGTAAATTTGTTGAAAAATTGAACGCGTCCCAGTTGAGATTTAATTTTCGGCACTAGGAATCTCATACTTCCTTTTTTGAAATAGAAACCGGTTAAACGGCTAAAAAATTTCATTTTATAAATGTTGGTACATTTCTTTCGTTTTCAGCAACTGAATATCGAAAAAACTGAAGGTAGACTTCAGATTCTCATCATAAGATAAAAAAAACCACTGTTTTTTTTTTCTATTCTGTGTCTAACTGTCGGCAATTATATGATACTTCGAATTTTTTGAGATATTAAAGGATTAATCTTATTCGTTTGTATTTTGAAAAGATAAGAAGATGTGAAAAGTTATTACAACAATCGATATTACGAACGGAATTCCGTGTGTAATATCAAAGAAGTTCGCGGTTCAGATAGAAAAGGAGAGTTTTTTTTACAACATTAAACAAACCACGAAAGTAAAATAGGAAGTCTGTAAGATCCGATTAATAATTTAAATACATTATTTTAATCTAGCTTTTAGTTTTTAGAAAATATCTCCGTTGCGGAGCGGTGGGACGTAGGGCTTTCATCCGGCGGTCCCCGGTTCGAATCCCGGTTACGAAATGAAGTTTTTCGTACGCTATAAAATTTCTATTTCATATTCCCACGCCGAGCTTCAAAGCTTATGCGGTAAGTTAATCATCGACAAAAAAATAAATAAAAATGAACTGAAATAAAGCAACAATAACATGGACAATAACGCGGTTAGGGATGCATTTTACGGTAAAAAAACGGTCGTGGCGTAATAACATCAAACCGAAGTCGAATAAACATTTTATAAAAGTTTAGGTCTAAAATATATTTCTATACGGATACGAAACACGGAATACTAAGATAAAGAAGAACGATAGGGCTAGACGTATTTGATACAGCGATAGAGGAGATCGGAGAAAATTAAACGGACAGACAGAGTGAAAAATGAAAAAGTACTGATAAGAGCGAATGATAACAGAAGATTAATCGGAAGAATTCAGAAAAGATCAGTATAAGGTGCAAATGAACCAAGCGATTAAAAGTTTCGTCGGGAATAGCGGAGAACCAAAACGAACAAGCACTAGGGAGGACGTGCTTCGTGATGATAATGAATCTCTGGAAACGTTGGACGCGCGCACACAAATAAAATACACTAATTACGGCGTTCTTATTTTACATATAGCTTTTAATGTTTAATTCGACATACTTAAACCACGTGAAGTTGAAAAAAAATATATATATATAAAAACGAACAAAAACAACAAACATTCGAAAGGTTACTCGATTAATACGAAAGAAGTTTATAAGTTGCCACCAGACCTTCATTATCGAATATGACAATTACCTTCGGAAGCTCTTTCCAAGTAATATTTTCATATAATTTTAAAACGAGCCCTTTTGTAATTATTATAAGTGTTATAACGCTTCTCTTTTTGTCGTTTGACATGTATAATTTTATATGAGATTATTGGCAAAATACTTTTTATTAATCGAATAAACGGTTTTAAATGAATAAGCTCGTCTGTTTATCCGCCCCATGACCCTCGTGAAATTTTTTACGCGTTAATAAATTTAGAAATTTAAATAAGAATAGATTAAGAAAAAAAACGAAGGTTTGAACTATTTTGTCGCTACTCGTTTGTAACTGTCATAATTATTTATAACCGGTTATATTACCCGAAATAAATAGGAAATTTATTTACATAAACGTACGCGTAGACTGACCTTTTTTTTTTATGTTTTTATGACAAGAACAAAGATTATTTTACGTGGGTTTTTTTGTTGTCGTTAAAATATATTTATTTATATTGTACGTAGTATTTAAATATTATTAATTACTTTTACAAGGAAAAATGAGAACATGCGGTTACAGGACAGAAGATGAATCTGCGTTTCGAAAGGTAAAATGTTTGTTTAGGAAAAATATAAGTAATGACCTTTGCAATTAAGTTAAAAACTCTTCTGCTTTTGAATATTTATAGTTATATATATTTGTGCCGGACCCGTGTTTGTTGTTGTGAACTCAGACATTGAATGATGACTAGTTTGACTCCCTACCGTCGTATTATTTCTTCTTTTCACATAATATTCCTATCTCGCTCGCACGCGCTAACTATTTCTCATTTACTATATATATATATAGTACACGTTTCGGTTTATGCGTGTGTGTATTATTTATGTGTGCGCGTACGTGTGGGAATAATTAGAACTGTAAAAGTAAAATTCATCAGTGTTCGTCGATCGCTTTAGGCTTCTCCATCTACGTCCCTCGCTATTACCGATACAGAGAGGCCCGCGGTTATTTTTTTCGTTCGTATTCCCGCTTTTTATTTGTAATTTTTACCTGCGATCCCCCTCTCGCCTTTATTATTATTTTCGTTTATTTATTTTTCATTAATTCTATACTCTATCATTTTTTCCCTCCCGCATACTTTTTTGAATTTTTTTTTTTTTATCGATTTCGATTTGTTTTTTATCCTCGGCCGTTTATAATTAATAACACTTGTATACGTTACATTTGTTGTGCGGTACTTTTATTTAAACGTATCGAAAAATAAATTCTCCATTTAAATAAGATATGAAAATACACATTTTTAACTCTCTTATTGTTACTTAAAACGTAAAATCGTTCTTTAAGTTTGAGATCGATAAACGAGCAAAATATTTAAGCGTGTGCGCACTGAAATACAATTTTGCCGAGTAATTATCTTTAGTAGATGTTTCAAGAAAAATGAGAAACGTAGGTTTTTTAATATTTAATGCGATTAATATGTTGAAAATTATTTCTTCATGTTATAGATTTTATAAGGTGTGGGAAAGTAAGTGGTCGCTTTCTTCTCAGGTGGTGGTCGGTTACCCAGCGATCGATCACATACATCGCTGTACCTTCTCAAGTATATTTTTACATATTAATCGTTTTATACATATCGTTCATTAAAATATAAATAAATAAAATTATATATTAAAAAAGTATCGGTTAACAAATTCATTTTCTTCGTTTTCTCTCTTTTATTTATTTATTTTTCCGCCGGTTTCAGTAAATCACTGAGAAAGTACTGCTGTCGGAAATAAGCCCTATGGATTTCTGTATTTTTTAAGGTTCGTGGTCTTTAAATTCAAAAATACTATGTCGTCGGTTATAACGGTTATTATGTATCTATGTTCATTTGTAGAGTATTTCTTTAGATGATCGATAACAGATGGATGGGGTATACGTGTTTTTTTTCTTGGAAATGAAACAGTTTTCAAAAAAAGTAATTCTGTCCCTAAAAATATTTTATAAATTGTCGCCTTTTTTCGTTGAAACTCTATCGTTGTTATAGCACGATATAAACGTTAATGTTTTTTTTTTTAAAACTGAACTTTTATTCAGATGACCCAAAATACTGACGGTTTGGATGTCTATTATAATAAATTTATGCCGGTACGTCGAGTTAGATTTGTTGAACTCCATTGAAAAAAATTAATCTTTTTTTTAATTAATGAAATAAAATATCGTATTAAACTCAAGTAGATGCATCGTTTCGATGAAAAATAGACAGAGTACTCGTATATATACGATGTACTTAAAAAAAATTTCTACCGTAGAAGTCGGCTCCGGACAGTACCTCGGTATATCTTATCGTACTCGGTGTACCAGGCTTAACTGTTCTTCTTCTCGGGAAAACTTTATTATCCTCGCAACGATAATCCGTGAAAGTCGGTTCGAAATCCTCGGTCCTTAACCGGACTTGCATCCGAACGATTCATCGATACAAGACAGGAAGAACAGGAATGGATCGGGTAAGGCTCGAGACGGGTTTCTGTTATATCTGCAACGAACGCATTACTTAACGAACGAATTATATTCCGTATCGCGTTTCTTTGTAGTGCGTTAATCAAAGAAACCTTAAATCACCATAATTCTGCTGCGAATTGACAAATATCAATTAAATATCTTACCCTTATATAAAGTGCTCGCCACTTCAACACTTGATGTATGAAATCATATTTTCAATACCATTTCGCTACCGAAAATTATCTCTATCCGTCAAAATATTTTGCCATCGTTGGTCCTTATTTACATAAATTTTTCTAAAGGAGCTAATTCAGATCTCTACCGTTTAAAATTGTACGTCCGTCTGGTCATTTTAGGAATACGACTGACTGATTTTTTTCATCAGCATTAAACCAAAAGTTTCCTTCGAGTAGGATAATAATTCGTAGCAGATTATTGAATGAAGTCGGTTTATTATCAAATGGAAACCGATTACTGTTACTTTCTGTCTCTTTAAATTCTGTTACTGTGAAGCGTTCTTCGCAAGACAAAACGCCGGCTGATTATTTGTGACCATATCTTTAAAAAAAAGTCTCTAAGATGAGGTAATAAGATTAAAAATAATAAACGGCTGTTGAATTCCGTCTTCAACCGTTAAAAGATAAGGAAGTTCTGATCGGATCATCGATAAGTTCTGACTGTTCCCGTTTCTAAATTCTTATATTAAGGAAATTACTTTAAAACTGCATTTTCTAGCAAATTTATTTAATAACCGGTTTTTAAAGAAGTCAGACCGATGACGATTTCTCTTACTTTCTGTACTTAAAATGAGTGGAATGTTATTCTACTTTAGATTCAATAATTCTTTTACTTTTCCCTAATCTAATCTAAATTGATTGCCTTTATAAATCGATCTATCGAATTTAGATTTTTACACGGAATAATTCCATTATTAGCGTTTTCAGAATCACGAAGCCTCATCAAAGTTAAAGCTATAGTTTTTTAAAGATACAACTGCCTTAAAAGAATATATATATATATATATGAAGAGGAAACAGAAGCAACTAGAAAGAAACAGCTAGTAATGAGTGTAAGGTACATTATGCTGTTAATAATATATAAACGACTATTTATATTACTTTTGTGCAATTAATAAAACGATTAAACATTTCAAAACCGTATACTGTATTAATACAACCTATTGATCCTCAAACCTGAAATATGAAAGGGAGTAGCACTTGGAAATCAGAGAACGTCAAGTAAAGATAAATATCGACAGTTAAAACAGCGCTTATTTAAACTCTTTCCGCACATCAGTCAAGTTATACGACTATGAAGCCGGGTCTGGTTTAAATGTACTGTTAAGGTATCATCTATGTATTAACATTTATTAATGGGCGACATCAGTCGATGCCGATTTATAATTTAGAAAAAAACGATATTATCTTGAGAAAAAAAAATCTTTCACATATTTTTTTAATAACAAAAAATTTAGCAGTTTTAAAATTAACACTAGATTACTCTACAATGTTCAGTAAGTTTCCTTTAAGCGGCTGAAAACTTTAGCTGAAGTTAAAAAAGCGAAGCTAATCACCTTTTTCAACATCTTTGGGAAAATATCTGTGACTTTCTCAAGACTTAATAACGGGATAACTTCATTTAAATAACTCAATAAATTTAATTTTTGACTGGAATTCTAATTGTTAATTCCTGAAGAGTTTCAATTTTATCAGCGTCTGTGTTGTTGCTGTAGCGTTTGAAATAAAAAGAGTAAAAAAAAAAAAAAACAATTCGCGAAATTAGCAAAAATAACGATGAAAATATTAGTGCGATTAATAATTTTTAGTCGAATTAACCGAACAAAAAAAAAAAAAAAAAAAAAAAATGATTAATGATTGCGTAGGGTTTTAGGAATTGTCGTTCTCAAAGAACGGATTGTAACACTCAACAAGTTTTAGGGTGGTTGGTTGGAGACAGGAAAGGCGGATGGTCGGTTCAGTAGAGTGAGGAATTATAGCAGAAAAAAAGAGATATATATCTCTTTAAGTTGAGACATATTTCTAGATAGACACAAAGGTATGACAAAAACAATAATGTTCAGATGACAGGCATTTCAAGAGATTCCCTCACTTCATCCTACTTTTTACAAAACACACACACGCACACACGCGCACACTCGGACGTTTTCATCCTCCGACATAAGATGGATGATGTCATTATAGTCGTGTTTGTCTACAAAATAGCCAATACTGCTCCATTCTCTTTTACACTAGTACGAGTGAGTATACCATAGGGACTAACAAAATACAGAATCATAAAATACCAAGACATAGAAATGTATATATATATTTATATATAAAAGTAGTACGGGCACTACTCTGAAGAAATACCTCTACTACCCGATTAAATATTGTGTGCTATCCAATTTCGGAGTTGATCTATGATATTATCCGTCAGATTTTAATAAACTGTAGTTAACTATAAACCCCATCAGTTTTTTTTTTCTGAAACAACGATGAAGGAATGCATTGACACACGCCCTGCAGGGTCTTCGCAGGGTGTGTAGGGCTCGAAGCCAGAACGCTAGCCGTCCTGACCTAGCATACAGCTAGGTGGGCACTGGACATGGAGCCGTAGCGACCATGAAACAGGGTAACTCCCACCCCCTACCGACTAAACCTTCCCCGCCGTTTCCCAGCGGCGACTGGAACCGTCTTTCGGCATCACATCAGTCAGCCCTGAGTGTCGTGGCAGCAGATTAACCTAACCTTTTGCCCTTCTCGCTTGGGTTCCTACAGAGGGCCTCCCTTCGAGGTCCTCCTGGGCTCATTGAGGCACGTCAACTCCCCGCTTGTGGAGTGCCGACGTGTCCCTCCTCCAGGGGACTACCCTTCCCTCCCTACTAGCCTAAACCTAAAGGGGCGGCATGCGCATTGAAAAATGCACGAGTGCCCCTCTCCCACCCGCTCGCGACCTCTCAAACCAAGAGGGGCCCGAGTGCTTCATCAGAGTGCCCCTACCCAGTTCACTCTTGCTTGTGTCCTGGACCAAAGCATCCTTCTACAAACAGGCTGCCTCCCTTGCCCTACACGATTGCCATGATTCGAACTTCCCGTGTGTTTTTTTTATTTTTTATTTATTTTTTTTTTTTTTTATAACTCGCCGTGACACTCTCTATATTTAGCCTAACTAAACCCCATCAGTTTGAATCGGCAAAAATAAACTTTGTACGATTATTATATTTTGAAGCATTAATTACCTTAATATTTTCAGTGGTCTACCGAATCTAACATTAAAAAAAAATTGATCTTTTCAAGCGTTTCCGCTTTAAACAAGAATATTTGCAATAAAACTTAGAGAATTATACTCGTAAACGGCTCAGTTGTAGTAGTCGAGATGTAAATAAAAATATATCGGTTTAAACAAATCGAATGATATTTATTATTTCAGGGAAGTGAAAGCAAACTTTTTGTTATATAACCGTTTTATTTATTGTTAAAAAGTAGCTGCGGCTTAAAGAAATGGATGTAATGGTGTTGGCTTATTCAAGGAACCGTAGAATGTTGAAATTATAGATTTAGGACTGTTATAAACTCTATTTGTGCGCCTCCTCTTTTGATTGCAATCGACTGAACTAAAAGTATCCAAAAAAGCGATTCAGTAGAACCGTAGACCAGTTGGAATAATCCCGGACTTCCAGAGATTATTGAATCTCGGTGTCAAGTACGTCAGTGTCGCTTATCCGAACAAAAAACAGAGGAAGAAGTGCAGGTTTGAATTCTCCTAGACGTTAGTTTGGGAACTTTATTTTTAATAAAAGCAGGTCCGGTACCAAAGAGTAGAAACTGTTTCTTTCTAAATTAGAATCTAACTTCTAAGAGGAATTTAAATATATATATATACATATATATATATATATATATATATATATATATACATTTTTTTAAAGCTGTTTTTGCCGTTTTATTTGACTTAAATCTTTATTTACTGCAGACTATTATTTTTTTTTTCACAAATGCTGTAATATAAAAAATTATACGAAATGAGAAAATATAATTTCGGTTTTTTATTTGGAAATCAAATGGCATCACACAGTAATATTTAGGCAAAAGAATAATTTTTTTATAAATAGCTAGAAGTTAATTTGATTGAACGTGTTATTTTAGGTTTTGTCATCAGTGTCTATATATAAAAAGAACATATTCTTACTTTTACTTTCTTTTCTCTCAAAATTTTATTAAAGGGAAAATGACGAAGAGGTGGTAGAAAGAAAACAAGGAATATCTGACATTATTCTATGTAGATATGATGGATCGATTATTTATCTTAATATTTATTCCTCTTTTACTTTCTCATGATGAAGAATGAAACTAATGTTTCTATCGGTTAATATAAATTTATCATCTTAATTTTGAAGGAACACAAGATTATTTATTAAATTTGTTGTTCATTTAACGACTCGTGTCACCGCACACGCTTCCTACACGGGTATTAATTACCGTAAAAATATTTCTAGCATTTCATTATGGAGGAATTTAGATATCCTTCATAAAAATGATATGAAATAAATAAGATAGATATCTTCCCTCGCGTATCATTAAGGTGTCTCTAACGAAGCAGTTCTTGTAGTGTTTCATTGAAATTTTTATCGTCTAGGTCGTTTTAATTTTTATATTTAATTTTAAATTTATTTAAATATGATTATTTATTTTTTGTTGTCGAAACTCGAAACATGTCCTTTAACGGAAACGTAAAGGCGCTTATATCTGTCAATCTCTAAATCGGCTTAAATTAAATTTCATCTGCGGCATAAATATCGGACAGTTACTGTTTATAACGAGTTAACGTAACTTATAGTAAGATACGTTGAAGACGGTCGAGAGGGATGGAGTGCCGTTAAAGAAGCTCAGAAGGGGAATAGGAGTAAGAAGTTCAGAGAGAGTAGATAAGAAGAGTTGACGTTTGTATTATTAAATTAATTTTAGCCTTAAACGACACAGTACTGTTTCTTCTCGTAAGCTTTTCCGAGTAAAGACCTATTAAGCGGTATGGAAATTGAAATTCCGCAGGTAATTGCTGTCGGCGGGATCGTGTAGCGCCGTAGAAAGAGAGGAACGGTCGTGTAAACTGCAACGTGTACAGTCTTCTGTTTATTCTCTCTTTCTTATAAATTTAGCCCTCTCCCCTTGCAGATACTTCGCAACCCCTGTTTTACTTACTCTATCCCTCTTCTGTTTTCCACTTCTCCGATAAGAACCGACCTTGATTTATTGTAGTAAACTTGCGAAACGTAAAACCTTACACCCTTTCTAGTCCCGACATTCTTCACATCGTTCGGAGGGTACGAGGAATAAGAGATTCCTTTCTCCGTTCTCTTTAAGTTTCTTCAATTCATACTCGTCCTTTCTTTACCTATCTTTTCACGTTTTCTTCTTCTTCTTCTTATCCGGTTACTTCTACATTTTCTTAAATAGTTTTCCCTCCTCTATTTTCATCCCTCAGTTCGCCTTTTTTTTTAATATAAATCATGAAAAATTTTTTTGTTTACTTTGTTTCGATTATATATATTATACTCTTTCTACAAAAAATAACATTTTTGTAAACTTAAACGTTTGTAAACGCTGTAAATACTGTTCTGTTGGGATCCCGAACGCTTCTATCTTTAAAATATACTGTGAAAAATCGCTCGATTTTAAATCGCAGTTTTTAATTCCGAATGCGAGTCAATAAATAACCTAAAAACAAAGTTATGATAAACAAAAATTAGTATTGTTGAAGGCGATTTCATAAATAATCAGTAGAGTTTGATTTTTTTTTCAGAATGGGAGTGAAACTGCTCACCGATTCATAAATATTTACATTTAACAAAATTATTTTAGTTTTATTATTAATGTTTTTTTAATATTGTTGACCTGTCGCTTAACTCATTCGTAATCAGGCAGTTTTTTGTTATTCGATTTTTTCTTTTAATTATTAACGGCCAACTTGTATTTGGTTTAAAAAATATTCGGATAAAAAAATTTTATCCAAATAAAATTTGTTACCAAGGATACGATTCGTGTAATGGATAAAAAAATGGTTCCGGGAGAGTCTGCTGCTGCTTCTCGCAAGCTCAAAGAAGAGAGAGAGAGATATAATCACGCGCGCGCGTACACACACAAAAACAGATACAAACACACGTTTTGATTATTATTATTATATGAATTATTTATTTATTTTAATTGATATGAAAAGAAAATAATCATAGGCCTATGATATAACTAATTGAAGGAATGAGTGAATGAATTTCATCATTCGAAATTACAAAGTAGTACATATCGATAACGCTGAAAGGTTAGTTAGACTACTGCAGTTGATATAAAAGACATACCGGTTTTAAAAGCTGATATATAAAACGTTAACTACTCGTCTCGAAGTACGTAACCATGTACTACGAAAGAACTCGGAAAAAAATGTCAGGACCTTTAATTTACTACAGCGTTTTAACTTTATTGTATTATTATTAATATTTTAGTATAATCGTTAAAGAAATACGAATGACGTGCGGATGAAACGGATTTTATAATATAGGTCCGTCCTTTCGTAGTAGTATCGCTACTACGGCCTTACGTAGTTTGAATCGCTTAAATGATTCTCATGAACCGTTAAATACTCTGTTATTCTCTCTCCTTACAGAAGGTAAGATAAGATGAGAAAAACAGAAAGATGTTGTCGAGACTCGTGTTTTATTTCCTTCTTTTTTATTTGTAAAAATAAAAATTTTCACTTTTTTCTTGCTCTTTAAAAATTTTCACCCCTCTTCATAAATTCTCCCTTTTTTTTTTTGTAACAGTTATTAAATGAATTCGTCTAATGCTCTATTGTGTTACGTTACATCTTTCAAGACTTAACGTGCGTTTATTATGAATGTGTAATTAATACAATATATCCTCTCCTCCTTCTTTAAATTTGTTTTCTGAGATTTATTTGGTTGTTTCTAAATTTAAACTTTTTATTTTATCTCTTTCTGCTTGTTATAGGATTATGGTTTTTTTTAATGTTATATGTATGAATTATATGAGTTGAAATATTATAATAAAAATAATTTATATTATAAACGAAACAGAGACTTTTATTTATTTGAATGAACCGGCGAATGATGAAATATTTAGAATAATTAAACGTAATCAAGGTATTGAATTGAGGCGGCATATTTTTCGATACTTTTGGTCTTCCGCCCGCTAAAATCTGCAACTTACAAGAACCGTAATTTTCTTGTCTTCCAGAACTACGATTGAATCTGAAATTTTGAAGTATCATCTTGATCTTTCAGAATCGCGGGTATAATCTAAAATTTCAAGATTCTTAATGTTCGCAGGAACGATTTTTAACTAGAACCTGATAATCTCGATAATATAGTGCAACAGGAAACGGATCAACGCTTACGAGACGTTACCGAAACTATTTCTGCGAAGAGTATTTATATTTAAAAGATTATAAATAAGTAAAAATAAATATTAGTCCAAACTGCCAATCCGAGCGGGGAGTGTAGACTATTTCGTAATTTATTTAGCTCTCTAAAACAAGATTGTTTTGTGTTTTAGCCGAACTTAATATTTTTTTTTTTTTTTAATTGCCGGTATAATTACACTTTTCTAGTATTATATAAAAAAGATACGATTTTTAGTTTTTTTCTTACACATTTTTTAACGCCGGTGTATTTTAACAGTTGGGGATCAATTATTTTCACACATCTGCACAAGACTATATCTCTTTTTTTTTTTTTTTATGTTTAACCTCCGGAACCATCATTAAGGTATATCTTCAGTGGATGAGATGGATGAATTGTTGCGTGTGTGAAAAATGCCATGCCTGACTGAGATTCGAACCTGGGATCTCCGGATGAAAGGCCAAAACGCTACCACTCGCGCTACGGAGGCCGGTACTGTATCTCATTTGCATGTCATATATATATATATATAATTTTCATCTCATTGGGTAGTACGGATGCTTTTTGTTGAAAAAGCGTTTAACGGATTGCAACGTACATATTACGAATAGAAAATAAAAGAAATCTGATGCGGATACCACATCATGATTCCCTTGTATGAAAATAAAAAAATAATACTATTCTAAATTATGATTTTCAATTAATATTAAATAATCAGATGTTTCACCAAACCAATTATATACACACGTATCTAATAATACCTATTAAATTACATAAACACATTTTAAAAAGTCCATAGAATTTTATTTCAATAATAACTTCTGTTTTTTTGACATTTTTTATTGTTATTATTGAATTATTGTTTATTATATATTTTTTTTACAATTACGGGTTAATAACTAATTATTACTAAATCAATATATTTAACCCTGCTGTTCTGTTCCCATTTACTATAAATATGTACTGTTCGGGTCAATATGACCCAAGGTAATAATTTTTCTTTAATTCTGTAAATCAGTCTAAATTTTCATTTGTAATATTAAGTTTTCTTATTATTATATTACAAAAAATAATAGTACTAATCATTATTACAATTCAAATTAAAATAATATACTTTATTTTTTATAATACATGTAATAACAATTATTTTTATGGACAAAAATAAAAGAAAAAGTTAAAATTACTTCCACAAACATTTTACAAGAATTACTTTTACACCAAATAATTACAAAAATTATGAAAAAATATATTCATTGAAAAATTAGTAATATATTAGTTTGCATAGTACAAAACA
>JAAAKQ030066824.1:0-15597 GCA_010016005.3 Zanna intricata | reverse complement strand
GTTTATTATATATTTATTGTTTATTTTTGTATAATTTTTTTATTTTATATTTCTTATAATAATATGTATATTAAGTGTTTAATAAAGGTCTCTGTTTGTATAAAAATATGTACTGTTTATTGTAATGGTTGAAAGAATAAAAATGATTTGATTTGTGATGAAAGCAATACACAGTGCAAAGAATTCTGGATGACAACACACCAACATTAAACTCTGCAGTTTTGGAAGAAATGTACCTTCACAAAGTGATATAAATTTCATTCAGCAAATATCAGTATACAATCTATTACACTGTTCAACATAAAAATAAAATTAAATGGATGAATGGGTGTAGTTTGATATATAATAACATTAGGTCTAACATTTTTTTTTTGCTTTATACATATAGCATCAGAGCTCCAGGAGGAGTTTATAAAGTTACGATGGTCGACTTGTTTATGTTATTTCACCTGTAATTAATTAAAATGTTCTACAGACGTTATTCAAGTATGTACATAAAAATGTGACACATACACATACACGCATATATATATATGAAAGAAAATGTAGATTAAAAAGGAATTTTATGCAGATTCTAAAAGAATTCTTTCCAGCAATTAGAACACAGATTATGAATCATTTAAATTGTAATATATTTTTCAATTTTTTACCACACTTCATTAGATTTTTTAAAATTTAAAATGCTCATCCATTATGAACAAAATTAAAGTTTCAGATTGATTTATGAAATTCAGTTATGTTAATGCTTCACAAAAATTTTTACTACTATAAAAGTAGTTTTCTGTTAAAATACAAGTTCTGTTATGAGATCTGAACATAAAAAAAAAAACACAAATCAAATAGCAAGATATAAGACTACTTACATTTTTGGTAGAACATCTGAATGACAGATGAAGAAGAAATACTGGATTCAAGAAATTTCTAAATCCTTCAGTTCATTTAAAAAAAACGTGTTCAATATTTGTAGATTTGGAACTTTTATGTTTATGTTCCCTTGCATAATTCTGATTATATGAACTAAAACACAATTTTCTATTTATACTCAAGTCACTAATTACATTAACAGAATTATTTATACTTAGCTTATTATATGTATATCATCATTCTATAAATCTTCTTGGTCTGAAAATGTTTACTTTTGCAATTTGTGAGGAAAGTAGTCTAACCCCTTATTTGTAGTTTAATACAACATAAATGTAGGTCAAATGTGGAGAACAACTGAAGGTGGCTACTTAATATTTTATAGTATTACTGTTCAATTCATCAAACTAACAGAGCAATTACATTGAACAAATATAGGTTAATGACTAATTTTAGCCTATACTGCAACAATTGACACTTCTACAATAAATTTTTATTTTCACGTTATTTTTGTTCCATGTAACAGTGATTAATATAATAAAATAGTGGAATCTGTGGGGCAGGTAATAAACAACAATTTAGTAAACAAATAACTAATATGAAATGAAAATTAAAAATAATCAAATCAAACTGAAGGTTACTTAAAGAAAAACCAACTATAATTGCTACATAATAGCTTACACATTATTTTTAATAAAAGTAAGATCATCTATCAAAAGAGAGAAAAATATTTTTAATAAATAAATATTTCTTAATAATGAAGTGAATGGGTAAACTACTTTGAATGGATTAATAATTTTTATATGTTTATCACTTTGTTTTCTGTAGTTTTTGTCATGTGTAATATTATTATGATGTCATAATAAAATTCTTAACAAAAATTAATAAACAAGCTACATTCATTGTTTGTTATAAAAAAAAAAAAAATCATGTTTCATGATCATGTATATCATGATCACATTTAATATTTATTTATATAAAAAAAATTTAATTCTATGGTAATTTAAACTATGATGTTATGCTTAACCATTATTAAGTCATTTATTTGTATTAGTCTGGTTATCAAGAAATTGACTTCAGTATATTGTTTTAGTGATTTTGTGTTTAACAATGAAATAAAAATAATATGTTTTCCAATAAGTTTTTTGCTATTTTGTGCAGGTGCATGTGAACATTCTTGTAATAAACAAGCTGTTTGTTACAGTCGGGAAAGTATTTTACCATAGTTAAAATGGTGGAACAAGAATGTCAACTAGAGCATTCATGTTCTTTTAGAGGTTGTACATACAGTAAAAATTCTGAAGTTGTAATATGATGGAAAATATAATTTTTAATAATTATAAACTAATTAATACTTTTCATTTTAGATATATACCAATAATAGTCTTCCACAAACAGACTGGTTCCTAGATTATTATATGATGTACGGTTTTTATTTTTTGAGGTTTTGGACAAGAAGAATCTGGCTAATAACAAATGCTCTTCATGATGACAACAAAATGAAGATGCCAGCAGTATGGTAAATGCCTGGTAAATATCTGTAGATTTATTTGAAATCCGAACATGATTGATGTTATTTAACGTAAATGTACAGTTAAAATATATCTACTAGATAAATTCATAATTACTAGTTTAATTCGGTTAAAGAAAAATTTGACAAACACAGGTGAAACTTGTTGTTAACTTGCTGCTGTTTATTCTATTAAGTACAAACATTAAGTTTATTGTTACATGATTAAAAAAAACAAACAAAACAAAAATAAACAATTACCTTTAGATATTTACAACAAATTTAACAAAAATTTGCTTTCACTATTCTATAACATAAAACAATAACATAAACAATAAGAAAACATGGCTTTTTGAATCTTATAATAAAGATAGCTCAACATTGGAGATGGGAAATTCTTAAACATTTGTAGATCCCATAATACCACAGGATATTAAAATTATTTCCACAAATGTAGTTTTTTACTAGCTACAAGCATTCAGTTTTATTGTATAGCATAACATCAGAAATGATAACTAAGAATGAATGTAGCACATAAATCTTTCCGTATGCAAACAATTTATTACATCATCTATTCAATTATACTGTTGACATTCAAGAAAACAGAGAAAAATAGAATTTTTCAAAAGATGTTTAACATTAATTATAGTCCGATTCCACATTATTGTCATTTGGTAAAAAAAAAAACAATTAATATTAAATTTTGTTCAATTTCCATAATTGACCTTATGACTAAGATTGAAACTCTCTAAAAAATTAAAACCTGAATATTGCTCACTCTTTTTAATATGATGTTGCACAGTAAAACTGAAAATAAAATTGAAAATTTAAGATGCACTACACATGATAATTTTCAAGTTAACTGTTTAAGTAATCCCTTTAATTTATGGAGTAGCAGTTACATTGTATGTGGTTTTCTGATACTACTATATACATTTGAAATTAGAATAGCAGTAAAGAAATTATTTATATTTCCTCATTTAATTAAAAACTATTCACTTATACCAGTATTATGTTATTGTTAAAAAAAAAATAATAAATTGTCTTTTAAAATAGTTTTCTAATAAAGAGATGGAAATAAAAATTATATATATATATTACTTTTAAATATAATGTGTAGTCTGATAAAAGATTTAGATTACACACTTTTTAACATTTTTTTTAAGAAGCTTGCTTAGATTACATACTATTTTCATTTGAAAAATACATAAATGATTAAACCAGCTACCAAATACTTTCTTTTGTCAACAAAATACAGAAATAAACGCTTTTTTTCCATTTTTCTTATCTACTTTATAAATAATCGTATTATTGTGTAACCTAATTAAAATTAATTTATCATATATTGATAGTGAAATCTTTTGGTATATTTTAAATTGTTTTCTCACTGTACGTGATTATTGTCAAGGAAACACTTTCAAATCAAATAAAACTGCACAAATAATTAAGAGACCACTGAATATAAATGTTGTAGAACCTCATATAATTAACTGGCTGTTATAGATGTGAATTTTCGGTTTATTCAGATTAATGTTTGTTAAATAAATTTGTACATGACAATCATACTTTACTATTTAAACAAACAAAACTACATTACAGTATAAAAATAAGTGATAATTCTGTTGTTCTTTGATTATGCATTATTTATTACATCCAAATAAAGCAATAATTAATTCAGTTACTTTATTATTATATGTTGTAGAATACCTGAACAAGAATACTGGAAAACATTTGAACTGCACCTCGTCATTAATTTTTTATAAATCACAAAAGATTGCCTTTATTTTTTTAAAATTATGTTTGAAGATTTTGTGTTAGATGTATTAAAAATTACAACAAAAGTCCTATTGTTGATTTGACACCTATTCACTGACATCATATTTAGATTGCCAGTAATGAGACAAGTAAATTCCTTCAGTCTAATGTAACAATTAACAATGTAACACATTACAGCTGCTATGTCAAGGTAAAAACCTTGAACTGGAGAAATCAAATGAGTGCACAAGAAAAAATACTACTGTGAAAGTTGACTGAAGAAAATAAGGAAAACTATGTAACTACAAATATGAAATCGATAAATTTTAATAATCTTAATCACATGGTTATATCTGCTTGGAACTATGCTGGTGAATGGACAATTAAAAAGGTAGGGAAAGGCAAATGTATCTTGAATGAAGAGCTTTACAATAAGTTTTGTTCTCTGGAGTTAATTAAAAGTTTTTAAATATTCCTGATTTTCCAACATGATATTAATGATGTAAAAGTATGATTATAAATAAATGATCTGAATTGCTGCAACATGATGGTTCAGAGAATAAGGCTGGTGAACATCAATGAGCTTATTATAATGAAAAAGCAATCAGCAGCTGGAAACTAATTGCTTGAAACTATTTGAAATAAAACATCCTGGCAATTTTAGAAGAAAAAAAAGTTTAAAAAAATTATATTAAACAAATATTTTGGTAAAATCAACATTGAATGGTCTTTAACCTGCAGTCCATCTAAAAGGATTCTGTGGCGTGTGGACTTGAAAATGTTTGTTATGGGATTTTATCTAGCTCAAGTATTTATAAAATATCTTTGAAAGAATTAAATTATAAAATACAGGATATCAATAATCTTATTTTATCTCGTTCTTTATTGGTTGAGTTTGTAATAAATAAACTGCGTTAGTAAATGTTTTATACATATAAAATATATATATAATATATATAAAGTTAATATATACTGTTATCAAATAAAACTTTTTAACAACCTAACTTTTAAGTAAATAATATAATAAATTGTTTCAGAAGAAAGAATTGAAACAGGATTACACAAAAAATGTTCTAATAAAAAAAATTAAAAAATCTTCCTTAATCCAAATGTTCAAATGTATTTATATTGAAATATAGCCTTTAGACTTAGGATGGTGATATAGGCCTATAAAAGCAACAAAAATATTTGCACATGTGATTATTGTTTGCACTGGATTGTGACTCTCAAATCGGTACAGTTTAGAGATGTTAGTGAGAGTAAAAAAAAAACTGATCACTGATGATCTAATATATAATGTAAGTAAAGTGTTATTAAAAAAATGAAAGAAAAAAATTGGTTATATTACTTTATTAAATCTTCAAAACTTTTGGGTTACCCAGATAATTTTGTTCATCAGATGTTCTATTTAGTCAGAATAAATGAGGTTCTACTGTAAATAATCAACTTTCCACAACCGTATGTTGATATCTGATCTATATTCATCAAGCATGCTTTTATAAATGTAATTTTTTAATAAAAATAAATAAACATAAACCATAAAGAATAATAAAAAAATTCAGCATTTATTAAAAAATAACAATAATAGTAATAATAATATTAAAATAATAAGTATAGTACAAAGACAACATCATATCTTCTACAACTATTAATAACAAATAAATACAAATATCTGTTTAGTTATTGCTAATTGTTTATTATTGCTTATAAGTACAGAATGTACATACCTGTATATCACTGCATACTGCGTACAACCTTGTCTACTAAATTTGTATGGTAACTGACTTGACTGAGTTCAAATGTGTAAGCATTATGAATAATAACAGTGATTTATATATTACATGAATCTGATGATTAAACAATTGTAAGATAAAATATAAATGCAAATTGTAAATTAAGTAAAAATATACTTTTTTAATAATATACTTCTTAGAGTACCTATTTGTTACTTCATACATTTTAAGCAGAATTAAATGAAGTCTTATTTATCTCTTTAAAATTGATAATTGTTATTGTGCAATTTAATATATTTTTATTTCAGTCTCGTCAAGAATACATATAGCTTTATTTTTCATTAAAAAAAAATAATAATAATTTCATACCAAAATGGATGTGATTTTTTAATTATTCTTGTAAAAATTATAAACTATAACCGCATGAGCTTGGGATTAGTGAAATAAGTCTTGTATTAAAATGTAATGTTTTCATACATTTATTTTGGAAAGCCTTCATTTTGAATTATTTATTTTAGTATATACTTTTTTTCTTTTTCTGAAGTGACAACACTCGGTTACACTAAGTTACAACACTAGTAAACAGAATTATTAAATTTATAAATAATTTTGCAACATAAAAAAAGCAGTATATAATGCATTAGTTTTACATGTTTATAGGTATATTATTTTCAGTTGACATTGTTGAAAGTATTAAATATTGAAAGGAAATAATAATGTAGTTATCGTTTAATTATTTAAATCTCTTCTTTTAAACACTGTATACTTCAATTATTTACAATTACATTCCTTTAATTAGACATGCTTTAATTTTCATAAGAGTTTGCATTCACCAAAATCAGTAATCTTATTTAAAAGAATCATAACACCATGATATCAATCTAAAACTTATTTTCTTTTTGGTTACTAAAAAACCAAAACCCAGTTATCCAACCTATATAAACTTTTTTTGTTTTTTTTTAATACAAAATAAATCTTATATAGTATATGAAAAAATGCCAAGCCTACAAGAATCTGAACCAAGAAACTTGGATAGATTTGAACCTTTTTTCCTGGACAAGAAAGAAATACTAGATCATTCTGTCACAGATGTTGTCAAGTATATTACTCTTTAACTTTCAAAGAATTACAATTGTTTGAAAATTATTTATGGTAATATAGTTAATATGAGTATTAAATTTCAGCTGTAGCATATGTTTTTCAGTTTAAAACTAGTTAAGAAAGTTATGTACTGATGCAACAAAGAACACAGATTCTATAAAAATATGTTAAAAGTTTTAAACATTTTTGCATAGGCTACAGAACATATGATTAACAGTGTTCTTAGATTAATACATGGCATCTCTGTATTATCTGCAGCAATCCTGCACAAGTCAGGCAAGTACTATTGCACAGTATCAATTTTTCATAATGAAAATTACTTTTATTGTAGTACTACAAAGAAATGACAATTATTAAATTATACATGTAACAATAATCATTTAATATTCAGAAATATGACAGAAAAGTAAAAAAAAAAAAAATATTATCACTGTATACTATGATAAATAGTAATAGGCATACCTCTGAATTAAATAAATTCTGGTTGTCTCAACTCCATAATTTGAAGTTTAAAAAATGCTAATATAACTGCTGCTGCAGTTATATGCATTTAACTAAAATTATATTCAATTATATCCTGCAGTTAATTAAAATATTAACTTTTATTGTAAAAAAAAACTACTAAATTAATGTCACTCAAGTACCATTTAATAAATTTTTGTTTGATAGTGGATATATTCTATTAAAGAGAATTCTATACCTAAATGAACTTTGGTAATAGGATATTCTGCACATTTGTATGTTATTTTTAAGTTTTTTCCTTTACTCTTTCTAATTATCTAAAAGTGGAATCAAAATAAAATTTGTTGACAGCAAACAAGAAGAGCATTCAATCCACTGCAGAAAATAAATAATTTATTTAACCTATTCCTGCAATGAAATACACATAAAACAAATTCATGCTGTTTATTAGAATGAAATATTTCTATTACCTATTTTATTAAGATAAGAATGATTGTGGTGACTAAATTCTTTAAACTGTAAATAAAATCTCAAATTCAAGCTATTATTCATTTAAGATCAAATAATAGAATCAAATCCTGGCCAAGGTATGGCTGGCATTCTCATGGGGGGGAAAATGACCCAAGTATTTAATGCCCAACATCTAAAAAAAATAGGATCAAAGGATGTTACAGGAACAAGATGTTACATTCTCTTAAAACCGTTTCCTGGTATTAAAATACTCATGAAATAATATAAACTTTACTTTTCAAATGACTGATCCTTTTTTCAAAGATTAAATTTTTATGATAAAATAAAATATTAAAAATTTCTGAAAATAACAAATTATGTTAAAAGTAAGAGCTTCAGAGTAAGATATATTATCAGATTATTAATAAAATAAAGGAAACATTTTGGTGTCAACATTAGTATTCTTTTGGATGATTTGAAATTGGGTTTATTGTAATATTAAGATCTTTGGGTTAGCAAATACAAACATATTAGTAAAGGTGATTTTATAGAGCAAATTTACAACATTACAACACTTTCAAACCACAATTCTAAGTCTAGCCTTATCAAATCTGAAACTAACCAAACATTAATAAACAAATGAACCGATAATTATATGAAAAACATTTCTTAATTATATGGTATTAAAATGGTCTACCAACGAGTTCTACATAATGAAAGCTCAGAGAAATACTGTGATTATTTTTCATTAAAAGCAAGCATGGAATTGTACTGGTAATATAAGTACCTTAAATATATTCTTAAGTACATGTGAGTATATCACATAATGCAGAAAAAGTTATAAAATGTATTAAATTAAATCTTTAATTTATGAGCATTTAATCTCATTTAATTGAACTGGCTTTAATGTGAAGAATTCCTAATTAAACAGCAAAACCATTTTTGAAAAGAACAGTCGTTTGCAACTGGTGTTATTAGTCAGCTGTTTATTACAACTTACCACTCTAACAAACTGTTTAGTAACTAACTTCAATTGGTTAACATGTCTCATGAATATTTTGAAATTTACTGAGTGAAAAAAACATTTCATACTAACATAATGAAATATTTTTAAATGTTTATCACTTGTTTTAAAAATACTTATTCAAAATTCAGACGGGATTAGTGAACAAAAATAAAAGCAGCATAAAACATAATTGGCAAGGTTCAGATGCTTCATTTAAATAGCATCTTCTAGACAGTTATCTCATTATGGTTACTAGTTAAACTTGACATAAAACAACTGAGAACAAGTGTTACTTGGTTATAGAACTTTAGCCAGAGTTTAATGTATAATAAATAGACCAGAAACTTATGTATTTTTCACAATGAATATGCACTATTATGAACACAACAAACAAACAAACTTATATTTTTCAATTTTTTTTTTTTTAGCTGATATATAAGAAGGAAATATGATATCCAACTGATGGAAAATGATGTTATACAGATTTCAAAGCCAACCAGTGATTAAGAGTTAGATAAAAACTCAATTATTTACCACTATTATATTGTGATGCACAAATAAACCTAAAATCAACAGGCAGACTTGTAAAGTAACAGGCAGATTTGTAAAGTAACATACTTGTTACTTTACAAATATGTATAAACTATCATGTTAACGAATAATATTTGACAGTATTAAAACTAAATTAAGAACTGATGATATAATGAAATTAAAATTTGAGATTAACATTAAGTAAATAATTTTTGGTATTTTAAATAAATCTCTTTTTGAAAACAAAAAGGAATTTTTTCATATTTAAAAAAAAGATTAAAATTACTCTCCAGCTCTAACAAAAAATTCTTTAGCTGAGTAACAAATTCAATGCAAAGATTTGTATTGTAGTTTATTGCAATGTTTCATATATTCATTTAACTCATATAATTAGAAAATAAATTATAACTAGGTTACTCACAAGAAGCACAGTCCTATTCAGTGTGTAATGGTCAATAATTTATACAATATTAACAGATAACAAGAAATAAATAACATATCTTAGCAAAAAATTAACATTTAGAATAAAATTAAAATAAATTGCTTGCACAAATAGTTGATTATACAAATTAGATGGTTTTCCACCAAATGGACAATGATTCATTCAGGCCCAAATTACAGGTGGCCAAGGGGTTCTTGGGATGAGACACAATCTGAACTTTTTAAAAGATTTCCACTCTAATCTTCATCGATTTTATCTCTTGTTGTGTACCAATGAAAGATTTTAAAAGGACAAATTATTATTATAAATGGATGGAGCTAAACTCATTATTAATAAAATTTTTCATCTTGTATTTTGTATAAATTACATTTTATTTAATTATAGCTTTTACTGATATTTTTTATATACACATTTATTTGCAATGGGATTTTAATTGAAGTTCAAGAATAATGGGTAATTCAGAAGTGTGGGTAAGTTCAGAAGAATGGGTAATTCAGTTCTCATTCAGAAGTTTACATAATCAGATGTAGTGTACAGTTGAACTAAATTAATTCAGTCATGGACAGGCACATAATAGTATAGAAATATCTTTATGTTAATATAAACATTACATTTAGCATATATAAGTGCTAGACATTAACCCTTTTACAGTAGTTCTTTTTATAGAAAGGCATTCTCTGCAAGCTGTTTTTCACTATTATATAGCAAACTGATATTGATTATTGATGTTCATCAATTACATCTCAATTTTCATTCAAAAAATTATAAAAAAAGCTTTGTTAATATATAGAAATGAGTGATGTTCGATTTAATAATAATCAGAACTGCACCTGTATCTTTTCATATGTACTTTCCTAGAAAGATGTGATGTTTATAAATAAAATTAATACAGTTTTAAAATAAGCATCTTACTGACTAATTTTATATAATGTTTATAAGATTCTGAAGACAAGTCTAACACAGAAACAAACATAAATACCAAAAGTGTACACTAAATGATGTAGTCGTAGGACCAGACCCAAACTGATTTAAAAAAAAAAATTAATTCTAATTTTCTTTGACTTTATCACTTGTTTTATATAAATGAGAAAATTAAACAGACAAATTATTATTTTAATAGATGGAGTTAATTTCAGTTGGATCTATCCATTTAAGAATGATAGAATTTTATGTCATATCAATGAATTAATTTTTTCATTAAAATTTATTGGAAGAAAAATCTCTAAAGGAAAAGGTATTGTATATCTAAAAAAGGGTTTGTGTAAATAATTAAACAAATTGTGATTTTATTATTATAATAAATGCTAACTCAGGATGTTAAATTTATATATATATAATTGCTATATAAGAAGGAAACTTCAAAGAATTTAATTTTTAATTAAAAACAATATACATAATGAAATCCGTTGCAATAGTTTTACTGTATCAACAATTACTTTTAATAAGGACTTCTAATTTTATATCATGCATACAGTGATGCAAGTTAATCATATAAACAATTTGTGAGATTACTAAAGAAAAATTTTACAAATATATATAATATGTATTTTACTAAAATTTTTTGTATTTATTTAATAATATGGAAAGAAGCATGTAATTTAAGCATGTATTTAAGCATGTGGAATCGTGGAACCATACATGGCAGTCTAATATAAAAGTGGACATAGTGAGAATGAGTACGTATGGTTGTCTAGTAAGAATGAACTTAAAAAACAACTTCATGTTCACAAAAAGGATACATTTTAACAGATTTTCACTATATTATTTTAACATTATGGAAACAAAAGCACCATTTCTAATATTTTATCAGTTAAAACAAATCTGTTCATTAAATCCTACAATAAATAAGCAGAATATAAGTTATTCAAAATTTAAAAAAAATTTTCTTCACTGTTCACACCAAAACGTTATATTTAATACTAAATATTTCACTAATACTATCAGTAGACTATGAGTGTAATGACAATGGTTCTTAAATAATGGTTAATATCTTAGACATAGACTCATAAACTAATGTACAGGATCTGTACTAATGGACTAATTGGACTTAGACCAATCACATAATAAATTTTAAAATTCCACTACTTACATAGATGAAGCTCCTATTTTTTCAATGCTTAAAAAATTTTTTTTGATATCATGTCTGAAAAAAATCTGTTTAAGTTTTGTCCATTTAATGGAGCACCATTCTTTATAACTACATTTCTTCTTAACCTACTACATATATAACTTATATAAATAACAAAATATTGACTATCTGTAACATTTTTATCAGTCAGCAGAAAGCGATATTACGAGTAGCAATTTCCACAGATATTTTACAGAAAGCCTTTAAAGCTACATTTCGATATCGAATGAGGAAAATAAAATTCCCAATAAAATCGTTGTCTCGTATTCGGCCGGTACAAAATTCTGTTCTGATAAACGAACATATGTTAGAATGAAGGATTATCCCTCAAATGCGCTTGTTTTCTGTATTCATATTGTTGGCATTTTCCTCTCCATGATCTTTTAACGCACATCATTTCTGGTTTCAAAACAAAACATTTTGTTTGAACAACATTAAAAAACATCTTTCCGACTAAATGTGCTGTACCAGTATTTGCCATCTTCAAGCACGCTCTGAATCTGTAAAAAAAGTAAAATTAAGATTACAATTGTTTACATAAGAAAAGCATATAATCAATACTATTATTGATTACACTATTGTAACTGTCCTTATCATATTAATGTATGAAACGGTACTTAAGAGTACTAGTGTAATGGAATTTTATATTTAGTAAATAAAATATTATGTATTAAAAAGAAACTGGAGGAATGTAGTAAAGTTGTGAAAAGGGGTTTAAGAAAATTAGTTAAAGAAAAGCAGACATAGTTTTAAAGTAGGTGTAGAATAATTAATGAAACTACAGAATGGAAAATTAATGGCAGTAAATAAATTCAATTATCTAAAATACACATCGAGGGATGGAGGGCTAAAGGGCAAATATAAGCATAAAATTCAGTGTAAGATGAATCAAAGAGAAATAATCAATGATAAGAAAGGACAAAGAAAGATAGAAAAAACATTTAAGTGGATGAGATTGATGATGAAATATGACTTGGTTGTGAATTAGTATTACCGATGATGATGATGATGTGGAATGTTTTAAGGAAACGTTTAATAAGCATCCATACTGCTTACAGCAGTTACAGGCTTTGACCAGTTGACAGGGTTTGTTTTCAGTGGGCTTCAAGGTCATCTGATCTGACCTCCATGGGATTTTACCTTGTGATCTATCTGTTTTGAGGTACAGGATTGGAATTGGCTGTCACTTCCATACTCCAGACATGCTGGTTTAATTATGAGATGAAGTCTCCTATTAGTTGGATGTATGCTGCATAACGAAAAATGCTCACACTGAACACATTTGTTTTGTGAATCTATTACCTTGATAGTTAAGGATTGTAACTTATGATAGGTGGTTAGAAGACATATGAAGGTGATAGTAAGTTATGTAAACACACTGATGGAAATGTCTTTGTCTGGGTGTTTGCATCGGTAACATCTTAACAAGCCAAACTGATGACTGATGTGTTATCAGATTTCGAGGGGTCTAGTAGACAAACTCCATCATCTTTAAGTCCCTCTTGTCTTTTAATCACCTTCTCTGAAATGATGTGGCAACATTAGTTTTAAGCTTTTTTCTTTTTGTAGAAGGGTTGGTGTGGTGAGCAGGATTGTCACAAGGTATCTTCCTCTATATTTGTACAATGTTTTCTCTGTATAAACATTTTACATATTTATTTTGTTTTTTTTTTTTTTAATCAAAAAATTATCTAAAAAGTAATAAAAAGTTTATTTTAAATTAAAATAAAGAATAAGTAATAACATAAATTTTATAAACAATTCTTTATAAGAATCCAAATGAATAAATTTGATTGTTCATAAAATTACTGAGCAGTCATGTATAGAGAAAATGAATGACAAGGGGGGAAGCACAAAAAAATCATTGGAGATAAATTTCTAATTGGGCCGAATAACATGTAGCACCAACAAAACAGAACTATACAAAAAAAGCCAAAACATCAATTTATCTCTTTTATTCTTCTTCATCAAAAATAATTATATATTGTATTATTTATACAGTGTCAACTTAGTAGAGAAGATTTGATGACCCTCCAAGCCGGATTGGTGATTGACTAGCCTAAAGGCAGACAAGTAGATACACAATAGAATAGACCAAGTTAATAAATGAATGAAATAAACTCTTAAAATAAAACATGTTTACACACAAACACATATGAATAAACATCTACGGTTGTTGGTGTGTATGTGTATGGAAAGATACAGGTAAGATTCACCTGAAGTTGAACGGAACGACAGCATAAAGAAAAAGAAGGAGATTGAATCAAATGAAAAAATAAAATACATTAGAGGTTGGGTATAAGGAGTATAATAAAAGAGGGCGGAGATCCACGGCAAAGGAAGAACATGTTGAAGGGAAGGTGATGATGAAGACATTTAAATCAGGGAGCGACACGGTGGAGGGGTGAGAGGGTTGTGGTCGCCGGTTAATGGAGAGTGTCGGTTCTAACCCTCCGTTACTAGCCGGTTAATGTCTGACGACTGATAGCGGTTGAGAGTCCGGGTCTGAATCAGCTAAATGAGAGCGCATCGCATTGCAACACGACAAGATGGTGATGATTATGATGCTGCGATGGTATTAACAAAGAAGAAATCGAACAGTCGACTGATGTAAGTCAATCAACCTTAGAACTGGTCGGCTGGATCCTTGTCATTACACCACCTCCCTTAATCTAGACGTCTCGTTTAAGATCTGTCCCTTAGAAACATAAAACAATACTCGTTAAACTTAAACAAAAAAAAAAAAAAAAATGATCGATGTGTTATAATATTACGTTAAATATTTGTTGTAGAATTTTTTGTTTGTTTTGCAAACGTAGATCAAAAAGAAAAGTCCACAAATACAACATTTTAATTATAAAAAATACATTGTTGTCAAAAATGGAGAAGAATTTTAAAATTTAAAATCGAATGGTTAAATAATTTTCAAGACGGCTATTTCATCTTTAGATACATTTTAAAGTAGGGATTGGGATATTTATATTCGTATATGTATATATTTATTCAAATGTGAACATTAAAAGAACTTTGTTGATAACATCCGAATATAAACAAAACAATGAATCTAGAATATAACTAAAATCAACAATCTAGAATTTAACTAAAAAAAAAAAAACAACTTAATTCAGTAAAAATATACAATAAGAAAACAAGCATATAAAAACTTTCAAGAATAACTGCATATAATAGAAAAAAAAAACTATCGCTAAAGAGGTTAAAAAAAAGGAATCTTAGCTCCCCCAAACCTCTAAAAAAAATGCAATAGAAACAACTGCAAAGCTAATATATCCTATCTCCGTGGCGGAATGGTAGTGCCTCAGACTTTCATCCGGAATTCCCGGATTTGAATTCAGACATGGCATTTTTCATACGCTAAGAAATTTCATTTCCGTATTCCCACGTACAAGCCTGTTTCTGCGCTGAATTAAACAATTAATTCATTAACTAAAAAAAAAAAAAAATTAAAACCATACAGATGTAATTAGACTACAGATATATACACGAGGGTGGTCTGAAAAGTTTCCGACCTAACAAAGATATAAGACTTTTTTTAGAAATTTTTTTTTTATTTTTCAACATAGTCTCCTTGTACCTCTACACACTTCTCCCAGCGATGCT
>JAAAKQ030066813.1:0-15598 GCA_010016005.3 Zanna intricata | reverse complement strand
TAACTAAAAATCATATGGATTTAATACTAGTAGCGCCATCTATGTGTCAGCCTATGAACTTTTCAGCCCACCTGGTATACTTCATCTTCATTGATTCCAGAGTTCTATCTAAATAAAATTTTAATTAATGAAATAACTGGTAAGGCACATTGGATAGAATCAGACTTCATCTCCATTTTTTTGTAATTTAAATATGTTGATTTATTAATAATTATTAATCTCTAATAGTGAAAAAGTTGTTACGATAAATAATTTAGTAATAACAATGAAAAAATATCAGAAGGGTTTAATGAAATAGAATTTTATGTATTTATAATTTTTTTTAAATGTGTACATGTAATTTAATAAGCATACTAGGAACTCATGTATTGTCCACATCAGATTTTTAATATAATTTTTCATTTTGGTTTTATTTTGGCTTTAACATACATCATAGACACTTTAAAATTATGTACTACTTTAGTAATTTTGTGTCCAGGTGCTGATAACAATATTTTGTGAAATTTTTTTTGTAGTTTTAATTTTTTATCTTCAACAAAAAACATCTACATTATTAGTGGTTTCCAATACTTTAAAAGTTCAAGTTTCATTCATTTTTTTAGCAAAAAAAATTGATTCCATGAAACAAAATAAAATTTTAAAACTGAAATTAGTGATAAGGAGATTTGGTAGGAGGGGATCCTGCACCTCAAAAATAAATTAAAAAAATTTTCTTATCCATGTTTTTAAAAATTTAACAAAATATTTCTTTTAATGTTTTAAAAATAAAATTATATCCCTTCACCCCAGAATTAAGATTTTTATCAAATTTTCTAACTTTTCATTGTGTCTGTACATTTTTATCATCATCATCAATCAACATTTGTATGATTTTCAGACTTGATTTCAGGATTGGCTTTCTTTTGAAAATTAATAAGCTTATAAGAAAAAGATTAGGATTTTGTTTCAACAGTATAATTCAGCATCTTTACTATCAACTTTCATTTAGCTAAAAACAAATTATGTATATTTGTATTTACCTTAACTATTATTTGTTGCTTATGTGAGAGTTACACTAAATGCAGCTTGCTGCTAGCCATTTATAATGTTTTTCTTTCTTTTTTTCCCCCAGATAAGATGTGTGATCAGATAAGTGATGCTATTTTGGATGCTCATCTTAGACAAGATCCAGATGCAAAAGTTGCTTGTGGTGAGTTTTTTTTTGTTAAAATATTAAAAAGAATTTATCTGTTATAATGTTCAGCAGTTCATTTTTTATTTTATTATTTTCAGTATATAGCTGCTGTATGCTTTACTTATTTAGTCATCGTATCAATTTCTTATCTCGTAATTGTAATTAGAATAATTGATGCAGATGCTACTTCTTAGATAACATATTACCTTGGTTTATTTCAGCATTGTTTATAATAAATATTAAATTGCTGCAATTGAATTTTCTTTAATTATTTTTAAAACAAATGTTTGTTTTAATTCATTCCATTGTTACAGTTTTATTTATGTGCATTAAATTTGTTGCCACTTTATTATCTTTTAGGTAGAGTTTTCACGTACAATTAAATGATGGTTCTCTTATACTATTCTACATTAATATTAGTTGAAAATACATTATTATAGTGTGATGCTGCAATATTAAAGTTAGGTGAAAGGTTACACAACCTAGAATCCATTAATCCACTGAAGTGTAAAATTTTCCTTAAAGGTTGGAACCAGTGAATGCTTGACCTTGTAGGAATAACTTGTTTATAACAGTCAAGTAATTTTTTTCTGTCAGTGGTAGATCTGCTACAAAAAAATTATCTTGTATTTTATCTTGTTATTTCAAATCACTTATGTTAGAAAAACTAGTAATTTAGATTTATAAAAACATCCGAGCAGCCAACAGTTATTAATAACGAATCTTTAGTACAGGTCTGTAAATCCTTTATATTCTAATGACTGTATCAGCAGATTGTAATGTCATAACATGAGTCTCCACAAAGTCACAAAGAAATTAAAATTACATCCATAGTATATTCAAGCTGTACAAAAATTGCAAATACATGGAAAAAAGATCCTTAATTATTTCAAATGTTTATGAATTTTGTTCACTAGCATTATGTTGAATCTTGGATAACATTTTCAGTGATGAGTCAGTTTGGTTTCATCTAAGTGGCTATATAAATAGCCAGAACAATTTATATTGGAGTCTGAGACCGTCACATTTTCCATACACTACATTACACTCAGAAAAGATCAGGTCGGTGAGCAATTTCTTGGATGAGAATAGCATTCTGCACAGAACTATGACATCAATGCTACCAGCAAATTAAAACTAACTTGAGAGTGCTGCTAGAACAAAATGAAAGTAATTGTTGCTTGCAGTAAGCCCTCACAATGAATATCAACGTTGCTACAACCTGTGTTTTTTAAGGAGAAAGTAATTTTTTGATGATGGCATCTAGATTGCTTGATTTTAAATAAAATTTGAATTTTTCTTTTTGTTTTATTAAACTTTTCTTGCAGCATTCTGTTCAGAAAAAGAATTCTCTACTAGTTTTATTAATACATTTTATGTATTTATTACCAATTTAATAATGTTATTTTATGTCAAGCAATAAAAAAAGTGGTTTTTTACTGCAATTTATTGGTTTTTACTCCACATTTCACAAAATGGACACAGATATGGTTCTGGGACCTAATATTTGATATTTCAGGTCAAAACCATAAGAAATCACTAATTTTGTCCCTTAATTAACGTTGTAAAACTTTCAGTACAACCTCATTTCTACAAGGTGAAGTGCAAATGAATATTCCATTATATATTAATGAAATAGCTGAAATCCAAGTGAAATATTTCATTAGCCATAACTTGCAAACGAAGCATTTTAAGATATGTTCTTACATGATCTTTCCCAATTATTTTCAAAGTAGAAAGTCCAGTGAGAATATGTAGTATACCTCCTGTATATGTAATTTTTAAATAATGAACCACCTCGATAAAGTATAAAACAGTTTATTACAGTTCTACAATGTTTAATACAGTGTAAAATATTTCTAAATGGTTTTTTCAAGATATTAGCATTAAAATAGTTTTGTTATTTTAAAAATCTAAAATATTTTTTTATTAATATTTATAACAATTGTTATAAATAAAAACTTCTATTCTCAGCTAGGAATAAGCAAATACAGTTGTATTTTTTAATCCTTTTCTTGGCATACCTGTTCTAATCTGGTTTTAATGGTTATTAATCTTTCTAGTATTTTGGCAATATGTATTGAACTGGTATTTCTACATATTCACTTTATATTTTATTTATGCTTGCTCAACAAATAGAGATGCTTGCTCATCTCTACTAAGTCTAGCATTAAAACTATGCAACTAAGTCTAGCATTTAATATTTATCATTATTTTGTCTTTATTGGATAAATTGTTTTAAATAACAAGATTATCTTAACATATGGGCCCACAATAGTATTTTGTGTATATAATTCCATGAACTAATTTGAACTCAATTCTAGATAAAAACTTAAGATGAACCTTCATGTTATAGACAAGATCTCATTGGAAGCTTGGCAGATTGTAGATAAAATTTATTAGTGAATTCATAATAATGTTAATCATTTATATATTATTAAATTATACTATTTAGACTGTGAATAAAATCTACACCTTTAATTGTAAAAAATTATGTTTAATTAATCATCAGTGAAGTAATTTATTATAATTCTAATAGTTTTATCTGGTCCCATAATGATTGAATTGTAATTGTATGAGGAAAAAGTCAGCATTTAATGAAAAATAATGTATTGGTACTGAGATTTCATCTTTACAAAGAATTTATGATTAACAATTTTGATGGAATGTTGATGAAAAAAAAATAAGGAAAAACATTAACTACATGAGAATTGGGAAAACTACAATGTAACATGTTTGAACTTATTCATTTCATAGTTTTATGTTTTTATTATATAAATTATATATACATTTTATTGATAAGCTGTTAATAAAGGTCATGAAATTTTAATTTACACTCATGTGATATTGTTATCAAGCTCAGAAAGTTTATCATCCTTTAAATTTGTGGTTAATTTTTTATTTTATGAGTTGTGTATTATAAAGCACTGTCAATTCAAATAATTCTATTTATTTTTGCATTATAAACTTCTGATTTTTACCACAATTTTTTACATAATTTTTTTTTGTGCAATTCGTGGTATTGCCAATTTATTATTGGGAATTATATACATATGTTTATATAAATGTTCAAGAGCAAGTCAAAAAATCATGAAAAAGAAGTTATTTCTCAACCAAATATAGGAAGGTTCAACTTGTGATCTTTTCAAAGTATCCCAACCAAACTATATATACTTGGCTCAGTATGTCTCGAAAATCTGCTGATACCTGGTATTTTAATGTTACCTTCAGGTTTATAAGATAAAAATGCTTACTTCAGGCAAGGAGACGGAAAAAAGTTACTTTGATCAAGGTCTGAACTAAATAGAATCACGACTCATATTTCATGTTTTATCAGATCAAATATTAGACAGTAAGGAGGATGTGCATTATAGTGTTGTAAGTGTCAATGAGATAGATGGAGGTCTTGGCAGATTTTTTCAGCTGCAGTCATCAAAACTGTCATTGATACTTGCCCAGCAACTTTTTTTGTATGGGAAAACTTCATATTCTCTAACTATTCCCATGGTCTTGAAGAAATCATCATTACCTTTTCCAGCAACTGAACACTGATATTTGAAATGAGGGAGGTTTTCTTGACTATAGTTGCTGTTTGCTTTGGGCAATGGTAATGGTGATGCCAGTGTTTAACAACAGTACATGTTGGCATTTAGATAGACCTCATTCACATACTCTTGCTATCGATGCACTTCTAACATCTCTACTAAGTCTAGCATTAAAACTGCGCAACTAAGTCTAGCATTGAAGCTACTTACTAAGTTTAGCATTTAAACTACTTACTAAGTTGATGCATTAAAATTCTCAGCATTAACCTTGAACAAACACATCTTACGTTCAAATAAATGTGCTAACGTGGAATACACATGTTAGAAGTCTCCAGTTCTATCTACTGTTAAGATATTTTTTAGCCAATGATGACGGCTGTGTTAAACATGAATTTCATTCACAGCAATGGCTGGAACTAATGAATGCCCTGATTTGTGATTGAAATATATACCTCAAAAAATGCCTAAACAACTGAAGTGCAGTTAATAGAATATCATGCCATAAATCTGCTGAATTCATACTGTATGCTCCCATGACAGATTTCTGCATATAAAAACAGAATTTCTCAGTTGTGTACTTGTCATCAAGAACTTGGCTATATTACATATGCAATTGCCAACCACTTGTCTTATCAGGACTCTGCTGTCATCAGACTTTCACATTCTATAAGAGCTAGTCTTACTACAAATTGCTTGTGCCGTAATATATGAGAGGTAATCTCTAAATTAAAGATCTAAAAAATTTATTTTGAAAACTATAAATATTTTTTATTTCTCTTAAAACTCCAGCACACCTTATACTTCTTCTTTATATAATCACCACATAAATTAAGACATTTATTGTGGCGATATACCAACTTCAATATACCCTCGTATTCTTCTGCCATCAGTCCATTTCGCCATACAATAACAGCATTTTTAAGTACATTGTCACCCGCGAATTTCTTACTACTCAAAAATTCCTGCAATTTCCCAAAGAAATTGTAACCAGAAGTAGCTGGTCCGGACTATATATTGGGTGATTCCCATCTAAATGTTCTTGGTAAATGTATTGGACTCGCAGCATGTGGACATGCATTATTGTGCAGCAGAATGACATTGATCAGCCACCCACATCGCCTATTTTGAATGGTGCGCCATAACTTACGTAAAGTTTTGCAGTAGGCTTCTGCATTTATAGTCTTTCCACTATCGGCAGTATGCCAAACCGATCCCAAAAGACTGTGGCTATCAGTTTGTATCCAAATTGTGTGACTTGACCTTTGTTGATTTGGTTGGTGGTTGAGGATGACTCCTCCTCCATTTACTTGACTGATTTTTTTCTCTGGTGTTTAATACGAAATCCATGTTTCATTGCCACTAACAATTGAATGAAGGAACTCATCACCGTTTCTGTGTAGCCCATCAAAAATCTCAAAGCAGATCCCATTCAGATTTTTTTGTGATGTTTTGTTAAAACGTGTGGCACCCAAAAGCTTAAATCTTCATGAACAGTGTGACCAATAAGATCTCTTAAAACAATAGGAAAAAGAAGGCCCAGATCAGAAATCGTGCGACAATCTTCTCCGATTTCATCATTGACACATTTCAGCAAGTCCTTGATGATTATTTTGGGCCTTCCTGAACATTCTTCATCATGCAACATTAATTCTGTTATTTCTAAACCTTTTTCACCATTTTTGGACGTTCTTTCATCCATTACATTATCACCGTACACAGCAGCCAACTGCTAAAATTTCAGGCGGCTTAACATTTTAATGGTTTAAAAACATATGAGTCCACATATTTCACAGTAGGCAGCAACATAGATTTTTCTATTCATTTTATAACATAGTAAGTCATACATAATCAAAGCTACTACAATGCAATATGTATAAGACTAGCGTTGCCATGAACAACACAGGTTCACCAACCTCAAAGAGAGAAATTTCGCAGTGGCCTTTACTTCAGAGATATACCTTGTAAATTCTTTCTCACTGCTTGATTGATCCTGAAAAAATTCTTTCGCTATTTTCCTTTTCCCTCTTAATAGACAACTTATCAAATATTCTAAAGATAAGATACTATAAAGTTTCATCTGTATCTATTTCCCCATTAACTGAATTCAATTTTTTTTATGCTTATTTCTTGTCATGACTTCATGTTTCTCTCATTTGCATATTTATTTCTCATCTGGTTCACCAGAGTCATTCTCTGGCGAACCAGAGAGCGACTCAGGTGCCTTGATTGATAACATCTAGGTTCACTTCTGTTAGGTTTGCACGCAATATAAGGAGCCGTTTAATAACAACACCAGAAAATCTCACTGAAGTTGTTACAGAGGAATGTACATGTGCGAGAGTAACAGTAACGGTGTATCAGAAAAAAGACATGCATATTAGTGTCATGACAGTCTGAGTCAGCTACGACAAAGTACCTGGGAAGCAAGACAGAAACACCAAAGAGCTAACAGTGCCCAGATTTAAAAAGACAAACACAGGCTAAACAGCTGTATACATTGCCTAGAAAGGCATACAAGGTGGGAAAAAGAGCCAAAGAAGACTGTTGGAGGCAGTTATGTTCCGATATTGACAACTCATGGGGAAAGTGCTTTCAAGTAGTAACCTTCGCATACACTTTGGTGTCATTGGAAGCAGCACTGGTGGTTGTGGGAATTCCTCCAATGAAACAATTGATTAAAATGAGTGAGAACAGTGGGAGTACCTAAGTCAGTTGCCCATGAGGAATTGCTCGATTGGCAGGAATGCTTCCACAGAAGGAAGGTTGAAGCCTTATTAGACACCGTCTAATAAGGCTGGTGAAACTGTTGGTTGGGAGGTGGTGTGGAGGATACCAATTATTGGTTGACCCAATTTTTGGCCGGCCACCATGGCCGACCAAAAATTGATGCAGACACCACGCAGAGGATGATAAATGCCTGTATTGCGGTGACACAGATACACCAGAGCACGTTGTTTACCAATGTAACAGATGGTTGACTGAGAATCACGAGATACAGAAAGCCATGGATCAACTGACAGTAGTATGATCACAAAGATGGTGTCTGGTCATCAATACTATCAGCTCATAAGCAACTACATCACGACTATCCTGCAAATTAAGGATATGGTTCCAAGGGGTTGAGAACAGGCCCTCATGGAGCCATTACATGGCTGGGCTTGCTTGGATGTAAGGAAATAATGGTTGACTGATAATCACGAGATACAGAAAGCCGTGGATCAACTGACAGTAGTATGATCATCAAGATGGTGTCTGGTCATCAATACTATCAGCTCATAAGCAACTACATCACGAATATCCTGCAAATTAAGGATATGGTGGCAAGGGGTTGAGGACAGGCCCTCATGGAGCCATTGAATGGCTGGGCTTGCTTGGATGTAAGGAAGCAAGGGGACTCTGATACCTGAATCTCTCATCATCTCAAGAAGTAAGAGCAAGGGGGGGAAAGACCCAAACCAGTTGGGGGATTCCAGAAATGGTGCACCCCACTGGGAAAAAGACCTGAACCAGTGGGGGGAGTATCAGAAATGGTGCTCCTTCTATTATAGTGGGCAATAAGTACACCGGTTGCCCAAAGGCTTCCTGAACAACCAAAAACTTAAAAATAAACCAACAAAATAAAGAACAAATCCATTCTTTCCAGTAGCAACTTTTGCCTTTTCAAAACGAACTTTGCAGTTTTGCTTTTTTTTCTTATAAGAAAAGTGACAGCCAGTTAGTCTATTTGTTTTTATTTCAGTTGGTGTGGCTTCTTGTGCACGAACCCCTGCTTTTCCCCCCTAATACTATCCAATTGATGTAATAAAATTCTTTAAATCCTATTATTTATTTCTTAAATGTTGTGATTTTGAAGCATTAGTATTAACAATCTTTTCATTTGTTTGTGTTGGATAATATGAAATAATTGATAATTTTTATTTAACCCATTTCTGTTTTTGTTGTCTATAATATTATCTGGTTTAGATTTGGTAATGAGATACCTCCTTTAGAGTGAACCTTAACTTCAGATGCAGTCATTTTGTGAATGATATTAAATGCCATGGCATCTCTGGTGTCCTTCCATTTTACACAAAGGAGATGATCCCTCCTTGTGAAAACTGAATTTTTATTTCTGACCCATTCAACTTAGGTAATTCTTTACGGTTCAGCATACAAATTCCAACATTTTTGGTATTTCAAAACCATAAATCAGAAACTGCTGGTGAGCTGTAAAACCTATCCATATATATTGTGTGTTCTTTACCCAGATAATAGCAATGAGTCTAAAAATAGGACAATTATAGAGTTGTCATTTGATTTATCAGTGCAGTCCTCAAATGTCAGAATATAACCAGTTAAAGAATCAGAAACTATTTATACTTTTAATCAATATTTATCAGGCTTGCTTTTTTTATATATATACACACACACACAAAACTGTATCCTGCCTCTGAAACCACAAATCCCCTCATCAACAGTTAAATTCTCAAACATAGAAAACAGTTGGAGATATTGAAAGCAGATGATTTATAGTTTCGATTTGCACCAAGGATTATGGCTTATTTCACTTTTGAAGTGTAAGTGGCATTGTCACTATATAAATTTTCAAGAATGTATAAAAACCACCAATCCCCAACTGATGCTAGATGTGGAGTCATATGAAACTGTAGAGATTATATCAGATTAGTAAACAGTAATTGCTTAGTTTAGTTTTTTATACACACAATAAAAATATACACATGTAAAATAATAGAAAAGTATGAATTTCGTGCAAATTTTACTATCATCTGCTTACTTCATACACTGGTTTTTGTTTGTTTTTTTTTTTTTTTCAAATTGTTTGTTTTTTTAAGTTTGTTACAACTCTTGAATATTTGTTAGTTTCAGATTTAAATAATTCATCATCTTACTTTCTGGGAGGAAAATAATGAACCCACATCAGTTGGTATTGTTAGTTCATTTATTTAATTGAAGTTTTATTGAACTGGTATTACAGATTCATTATCTGTAAGAGACAGCCAAAATCCTTATCAACCTGTTGTAACAGTTCTTTTTTTCTATTTTTATTACTTTTACTGCTACTAATATTACTGTTATTTTTAGTTTTACTAGTTGATGGCCTAGGATTGTTAACATTTAACAATATTTCAATTGGCATCTGATGTAACCTCAAAGTCAGAATCAGTATGTATATCATAAATTTCACCCCCCCCCCTCCCCGAACTGGAATCATAAATTGGGGTCGTTAAAGTTTTTATCACAAATTAAAAAAATTTTAAGGTTGAAGATTCAAATTTATTCACACCTTGAATAAAATTATTTATCAAATCAATATAACTGTCTGATTCTTGGTAGTAAGTCCTGAATGGTTTCACAATTTTCAGATCAATGTCATCCATTATTATACATACATCACCAACTTATCATTACAAAAAAAAACTGCTAATAAATTTGTCACTTGCAACAAAAGTAATACCAATAATCACAGAAAAGAATGACCGACAAAACTCACATGGTTTCCACACATTAGAACATATACAATCCCTTATCTCAAGAAGAGATATCCCAACATGTATTAGTTCTGTTTAATGTTTCCAAAAATATCCAATAGAGTTTGGTGTAAAACAAATGTATTATTCACAAAAAAAGCTAAGGAACAATCCTGTGAGGAGTAATAATTAGCAAATAAGATCAAAAAATTTTTAATGACATTAAATGCGACAGCCTGTCTATCAGTGGGCTTGGGGACACCAGCATGGAATCTCCAGCCTTTGCTATATATGAATTCAGAATTAACCTAGTAATAGAGCGGTCCAAGTAGAATATTCTTTTTATGTAATGTTCAGGTATATTTTTTCTAACAAGAATTCTTTATTGTGTTTTGATCTAAAATGTGTGATTAGTCATTTAATATTAGTTAAAGAGTATATAAAATTGATCATTGTATAGGTATATAATTTTTATAGTTCATATTTTTCCAGTAGCATGTTATTATTTTTTATATGTAATTGATTTTTTTATTTTGAAACGATACTTATTTCAGATATGCCTAAAATAAAATCTCTTAAAAATTTTTTTTTTCAAATGAGGAATATGCAACTAACGAGGTACTCCTTTTGGTTGCTTTGATTTCCAGAAAGTAAAATTTTTTTAAAAAATTTCAGAAAGATCTGTTTTAAATGAACTTCCTTTAACTGTTTTTATAGGTTCAGTGACTGGTATAGATTAGTAATAGATAAAGGTCCGCAATAAGGCTGACACCCCTTGCAATTTGATAATTCCCCCTGGGATGTCACCTGAGAACATTTTAGAAAATAGTAGTATATTGTAGTTATGGATTGGTTCCCATATATAACCAAAGTTATTTATACTGGATGTGGTTTACTGCATGTTGATGGTATTCAACATTTTTAGTTATTAATGATAATAAGAATTACACTATTAAATGGTTGTCAATAGTTTATTTTTATAATTGTATAAAAAGAGAAAATACAACCTTCTTTACTATGAAAATAGCTTCTTAAAAAAGTTGAATTGTTAAGAGAAACGCCAATTGCTCAACTACAGTTTTTATTCAGTGTTGTACACTTAGTGTTATCTATTGTGAGCAGTGTAATCTCAAAAATATTATCACATGATTTTAAATTATAAAAAAAAAATAAGAACAACAAACATTACAACAAAAACAATTAAAAAGATTTTATATATTAATTTTTATAATTTGGTTTTGTAAATAAACTGTGAATATTGAATAACAAATTGGAAAGAATGCTTTCCAAATTAAAACTAAATGTTTACTTGTTGCTGTTCGTCATTATTTATATTGTAAATTTTAAGGAAATTTATATGTTCAGATGACTTTTCCTTAGAATTCACAGATCCCATTGCATTATTAAAGGTTAAAATTCTCAGGCTGCACACAATTTGTATTATTTAGTAATTTAACTATTTACTTTTCTCTTTTTATTATATTCTTTTCATCCCTTATATTGCTTAAAAATGAAGTTTTTATTACTTCTGGTAATTAACATTAAATATTTTTACAATTTTATGAAATAAAAATGTGTTTCAATAAATTGAGTAATCATCTGTTATCTTTTGTTGATATTAAAATATTCCACAAACTGTTGCAAGTGAATCAAGTTGGTTTATTCATTTGACCGAGTGGATAATGAATTTTTCTGGTTTTACTTCATCAAAAGAAAATCTTATAAAGAATTTTTTTTTTTTAATTACAGCTTTTCCTTATTTGTATTTATGGCTCATTTGATAAAGTTGATTTCTTTTTCTAGTAAAATTGCATCTCATTCTTCTAAGGGTTTATGAAAACATGATGAGTCATACTTCTTGTATTAACCTATATAAGCCCTGCAGCCATATTTATTTGAAATTTAGTTTAAAGTTGGGATGCATGATTCTGCCATGACATGAAAATTTACTTACTGCAAGAATTTATTATTAACATTACAGATCAACTCGTGAATTTGTGTATTTAAATTTTTCCCCATTTTAAATATCCTTGACAGTATTTCTGCCAAGCTGCTACACTAATTTTCTGAAGATTCAATTACATTCAATTAAAACATTCAGCATAATAGGGAAAAAAAAAATTAACTCCCTCTTTCTATATTTCTTTTCAACTGCTGGAATAGTAAAAGATGTTTTTATTCTAGGAACTGTATTCTGGGTTTTTATCAGTGGGTATTAAGATTTAATGCTTGTGTATGGATTAATTCTTGCTGAAGTATGAGTGCTTTTAAGTATTATAACTGATAAATTTATGTAATATTATTTCAACTAGTTTTCTTGCAAATAGCGTACTTTGAATCATTTATTAATTAAGACATAATTTCACTACTCCAGAAATATTGAAGTGTATATTTTCATATGAGTAAATTTGGTCAGACCAAAAAATAATAGTATTAAGTATATAATATTTTCATGTAAATGTTTTTTCTCTGTTTTCCTTGTGTTAGTTTTATCATTCAGTATATTTTAAGCATCAATTTATTCATACATTTTCCTTAATTATTTTCTGAGATATATTTTTGTGTAATGTCAAATTATTTTGCTTAAATCTATAGTTAAATCATAAATTTTACACATTATTCATATTATACTAGCTGTGCCAGTTTTGATTATAACATAACTGAATAATCAATCTATTGTTGATAATTGATGGTACTTCATTGTTGTAAATTATTTATCATTGACTATTTTTTTTATTCTTATTTTCTTTGTATTATAAAGCAATTTTTTAATAGAAAAAGAAATTTAGTAAGTATCAGTAAATTTTTTCCAGTGATATGTGTCAACTACTTAAAAATTAACATATAAACATGTTTTGAGATACCATGTAGGATGCAACCTCTTTTTGTAATTTCTGCATTGAAAGTCAGTTTTTTCTTTAACTCCATGCTTTTATGCTGATTATACTGCAGACAGCAATGTTTTTTAATTTGTGTCAGTATAATCAAACCTTGTGATTAGCCCCCCCTACATCTAGGCATTGAGCTGTTATCTTTGTAGTCGAGTGTATCAGAAACATTTAGGTCACATTCACATAATTATTCATCGATGGCTGAACTCCACAAAATTACTGATCTTCATCATTTAAGCTTTTTATAAGACAATCTTTTTAGTAATAAGTAGTACTTACTACAAAACTACAATTCACAATTACAGGCAACTGAGGAGTAGCACAGATACCGAAAAATTATTATAAATAAATATGCATCATAAAAAAACTAATAATTTTGAATATTGATTCTTTCATAATCATATTTTACAGAATAATAAACACTGAAAATAAAATCAATTTAATTATTTTTCTTTGCTGTGAGTATTTATATTTAGAACATAATTAATTTTCATATAAGAGGAAGGTTATAGAATTTGTAGAACAGATGCTGTCATTTTGCAATAGATGTTGGCACTAACAAATGTTAAAATCTTTGATATATTCTGCGCAGTTTAATATTGCTTTCTTTTATAAAGTACTTTGTAACTTCCCCACCAAACTATATAAATCACTGTTATACTGTAAAAACAGGACACTGTTTTTTAATTAACAAGTCTTATATAAAATTTTGTTTTGCTATGGTAGCACTACTACATCTAGAACGGAACTTTCTTTTGTATCAGATGTGACTGAATTTCTTGCACTTAGTACTCAATATACAGTAATTGCAAAAATATGTGCAAAATGTTAAGTGTATATATGAAAAATGCTAACAGTAAAAACTACTTCATTCAACTGTGAACTAAAGAAAAAGAAAGAGTTTTGAAATTTAAAACACGTGTATGAGGTAGTATGTAATTATAAACAATATATTCAGTTTGAGTTTTGGTGTTAATAAAAAAAAATTCCAGTAATATATTATTTTTCAATAATTGAATAATACACTTGCTTTGAATTGCTTTTTCCGTATATTAAAGATCAGTAAATATAATTTTTCTATCACTCTTAGTTTTAAATAAATTACACTTCAAAAAAAATTAAGGGAAAATACAGTTGAAATCTGTAACATTTATAATTTTGCATGATCATAACTGTGTTAGAATGATTTTGCAGATGCTTTTCTTTTATAAATAGCCTCAGGCATATCGTAAATTAATGTCCAACAATAATAGACTATCATGTTAATATCCTGTTTCCCTTTATAGCTTTCCATCACCGAAATATGTTGGAAACATTCACATTGGTTACTTATGTCTCTGAGGTTGTTCTTGAAAAAATGCAGATATGAGTGGAGGAAATGTATTTTCAAAGACATACATAGCTCCATAGCTCATAGGTCTTCAGACCCAAAGCTCTGTATGAAGTAAGAAGTTGATTGTCAGATTTTTGTTTGCTGAGAAAATAATTGCAAACGTCTGAGTTAAATACATCATCTTTGACCTATTCTTACTTGAGGACCAACAAATATAACTTCTTTAATTTTTCCTACACTTACATTTAAAAATTTCTGCCTTTGCTTTTACAAAAATGTTCATTAGTTCTAGCTTGATATGGAGATAAAAATATTTAAGGTAAAAACATTTTTTTGGGTTCAAATAAGGGCTCATGAATAAATATTTATCTCATTTGGAATTAAGGCCTCTTGTTTTTTCCACTTTGGTAACATAATGTTTTTTTTTGCTAGCTTGGCTGCCCCATTTGCAAAGAAAACACGTACTTAGTATCCTAACTGCACATCTAACAAAATATCTATAACTAATGAATCACCACATATGTTCCAGCTATGTTTTTTGTAATTTAATTTTTCAAGAACTTCTTTCATCACATTGTATATCTATTTCAAATTAACACCGTAAGCAATTTGAATCAAAGGATATTTGTTACCATTGTGTTGTAGAGCCACTTTTAAACTCTACTTGGACAAATCTATGAAAAGGTGCCAGTCCTCAGGTCTATGAACTTATCCAAGTGCAACATAAGCTCATCAATATTTGTGCAATGAACCAAATTATTTTCATCAATAAAGTACTGAGAAAGTAAGTTCCAACCTTGCAGTCTTGATCCTAACACTAAAGCTTGATTTTTTGATAAATTTAAATCCCTAACAAAGTCATTTAATTCAATTTGTGATATAAGATGTGGTTTATTGGAAGATAATTCAAAATCATTGTTGTCTTCTTCAGTACTGCCTGATTCTTCATCGCTGCTTTTTGAAATTACATTCATAGGTGGCTCAGGAACTGAAATAATTTCATTTTGAGGTACAGGTCTAATTGTAGATTGCAATGAAGGATATTTTACAGTATGTTTAGATTTTTTAGAAATTCCAGACACACATGTTAAACAAAATTGACAATCTTTGGTTCACGCCAAATCATCTTTTTTTTTTTTGTCTTCAGTCATTTGACTGGTTTGATGCAGCTCTCCAAGATTCCCTAT
>JAAAKQ030066802.1:0-15598 GCA_010016005.3 Zanna intricata | reverse complement strand
GCATCGACACTACTGAACATCACTACTCCATAACTTAGAATAGAAACCAACTCTCTAACATTGCAAAAGAAGCGAGCACTCCGTCAATCACACACAAAACAGGGAACACTCCCAGACGCACGCACACAGACAACGCAAACCATACATGATCTAAAGAAGACCATACAACATCATCAAACAAACGCATACACATAGAACATAAGGATTCCCACTTCCCTAACTACCCGCCGGACAGAAAAAAAAAAATATTTTTATCAATTTTCAGACTGATTTTTTATGTCTAAAAATTTTTTCAGCATCAAGGTACCACTGCGAAAGCAGCTGTATCAATTGCAACACGATTTATTTGAATCTTAACAGAAAAAATTATAACAAAATAAAAAAATATATGGGTTGAATATTTAATCTCCTTTTTTGAAGTTGATTTATGTCAAAAACCCTTTTCAACACCATGGTACCACCACAAAAAGTAGCAGCGTTAGAGCAACAAGATTTATTTCAATCTGATTAATAGAAACACAGTTTTCACAAACAGAAAAAATTTAATGATAAAATTTTTTTTAAGGCATAGACAACACCACACAAGATGATATTAACACAATCATTCTTAAAAAGGAAAATCAATCTAATATGTTTAAATTAATTTTGTTTAACATGGCCCTTTAGTATGTGTAATATACAGAATTGTAATTATAAATTATAAAACCGCTTACCAACTTACCAAATTATTTCCATCGTCAGGAACATACTATACGGTTAATTATATAAATAAAATAATACTTGTATAAATATAGCAACTGATTGTCAAAATTATTAAAAACAGGTCATATGTAATTCATCTTGCCAATATGGTAGTCTCAAAAATATAACAACTGAGACTACCATACTGACAAGACGAATTACATATGACCTGATTTTAATAATTTTGACAATCGGTTGTTATATTTATACAAGTATTATTTTATTTATATAACTAACTGTACCGTATGTAACTACTACTGTATATTCCTGAAGATGGAAATAATTTTCTGAAGTGCTAAAACATGTACTACAGATAATTGTTGGTAAGCGGTTTTATAACTTATAATTCTATGCAATATGTTTTATGATTTCCCAAAGCTAAAAATTGTTCAGTCACTATATAAAGACAATACTAAAAAGAAATACTGGAATTAGTATGATATGATAAGCCAGGGCTCTTTTAATTAAGAGAAGGTGAATATAAAGTTGAATGGAATAATAAATTATACAGAAACTGTATACAAATACTTCAACATTACATACTTCAAAAATTTTTGAAGTTTTAATTGAGACGTAAGGTGTGATTCTGTTTGAAAACTGAAAACAATAAAAAATTAAGATCTAAGACTGCAACAATAAAACTGATTGCTTGGATTAGTATCTAAACACCTCTGATTGAACAAATGGAAGCTCTCTGGTAGGTAATATTGCACAAATTTTTTTCAAATATCCCAAGTCTTTAGGATGGTTAATCTAAGAGTTCATCATGGCCCCAAAAGTATTTTTGGATAAAACACTGTGCATCCATCTTTTCTCTGTCTAAGAGGTTTGTATCTATTTATCCCCCCCCCCCCAGTATTAGGGCATGTTTTTTCTTCTGTTTTCAGTTGCTGTAGACGACACATTTAAAGCAATACAGGATATCTTTTTTGACCTTGTGGTTCCCTCCAAACTCTTCCTACATAATCATGTGTAGAAGAAATGGACTATAATTTTACTTCTCTTCATAAATGATATAAGGTCACTGCCAGCTCAACATAAATATTTTACTGTTTAAACTGAAAGTCACCTAACATCCTTTTCCTATTCCAAGAAGATGACGGAAGACCGCCACAAGATAGCGATGAGAATGAAAGAAGCAAAGCAGCCAACTACAGAAAAGAAGCCTGCACTTTGCCCTGTGTATTCCTTTTAAGGGTCACATAAAATTTCAGTTTATGATCTGTTAATTATTTACAACCGGAAATACAAAGGTAGACTAAAGAAGAAAGAACACCTACAAGTAAGAATTTGAACCCAATCCAGCCTTGGACCTGGCCAAGGCAAGATAATGAAGATGGGCAAGAGCTTCCCATCCCTTTATTTACCAAAAATCCTCCTTTCTTATAACTTAGTTTAGACCTCGTCAGCACATGCAATTCCCTCATGAGGAGCATCCTCCAATAACAAGAATCCTATCCCGCACATTCCTCCTAGGCCCAAAAGCACTACAACCATCAGGCCTTCAGCAGATGGACTGACGAGGAATTGTGCCAGCAGAAAAGATGCACATCCCCTGCTTGTCTCCTCAAGTCAGCTGTGTAAAGTTTCAAACTCGTCTGAATGACCAGAAAGCAACCCATAATTCCATCCAAAAACAAAAGATGTTATAACTGACAAAAATTAACAAATACCCACTCAATAATAAAAAAGATCCAGCAGCAAGGGACTGTCATCCAGGCTCTGCAATTAGTAGTAGAATATATAAATCCCCCACTATCCTTGCATCTCATTTGCACAAATTTTTTGCAAATACTCAAGTCTTTAGGATGGTTAATCTAGGAGTTCACCATGGCACCAAAAGTATTTTTGGATAAAACACTGTACATCCATCTTTTCTTTGTCTAAGAGGTTTGTATCTATTATACAACATTATGGAGTTTTAATAAAAAAAATATTTTAGCAAAGGAAAATTTAGATTAAGGGTATTCATGAGATATAACAGTTTTAGTCTTCCAAACAGACTATGTTATCACTACTAGTAATAAAAAATAAAAGGAAACTCATTTAATTGCACTAATGACACAACTTTTCCTTCTTTTACATTTTAAAAAGTTTGTACTAAATCACAATATTTAATGAAGTATTAATAAGCTATTAACTCATTCAGTGAATCAAATGTAAAAAAAAAAATGCTAAAAAGTCCTATACATTGGCAACAAAGATATTCATTGTATGTGGAGCTGCTGACAGGTAGCATAATACCAAAATACAATATGACAATACAGGAGTAGGAAGATCATGACTCCAAATATATGAAACGAAGAAAAAAATACTGACATTCATTTAAGTAGTGAAGAAATAAAACTAGTCGAAATTCATTGGTAATTAGTTCAGTACAGTAATGATGTCTGTCACTGCAGCAAGTTTTGCGTGCACTACGAAGTTCGTAGATGGTGTTGATTTTATAATAAGACTCTTTGATCAATTCAGTTATAGTAAAATATCACAGATAATTGAAGCAATATAGGAAAGTTATCACGTTACAGTGAATAAGATTTTGCAGTTCAATAAATTATCTACAAAGTGGATGGCACACAACTGATTGCATCATAAAGGAATTATATATTACGTTCCTGTGAGGAAACTTATGCAATATGTCAAAGAATATGATGATGATAAAGCTTAAGAGTCCCGCTGATACTAATCAGAAAACAAGAAATGGTGGTATAGATCTTTAGCAATAAAAAAAAAAAATTATACAAAAAATGTTCTACACATTATGGAAATTGACTCCTTTGGGATGAATGAGAGATAATTTTGTAGTGTTACATACACTAGGCAAAATGTGAACATCAATGTTATGTATTCAGATATTATCAAAAAATACCTTATTTCTGCAATCCAGTCTAAATGAACGGAAATTCTGAGATTACGTTTCGTTGCATCATGGCAATGTTCGATCCCATAACATTTAACTGTTGCAACCACCCTAAAAACCTCACAATCTCTTTTCAATGTCCATTGTATTTATCCCATCCAAATAGTGATTTTCCTACTTTTGGAGCATGCAAAGAGATGAAGGGAAACACATTTTTCATGTCTAAGGAAAAGTTAAAGCAGATGGATAAGTGGCTACATTTTTTCAGTCTACAGACTTTCTTCTATAGGTATCAATCAAACTGAAGTGTTACAACACATATTTTACACCACACAGTAAGTTTTTATTTGATTTCCTCTCATTCATTTATATACTCTTTCACATGATCAAAGAAAATTAACGTGAATTATAAAAATTACATATGAAGATACTATCTGCTGCGAGGTAAAAATTACAGTAACAATAGTTAACAACAATGATAATTTTTTGAGTAATTATAATTTTCATAAAAGAGACTGACTGAATGTGACAAAAAATTATAAATATTAAGTAAAAATGTTGTAATACCCTGATTCATTGACAATTGCCTGACGGTGTACTGGGCTCTCCCACATTCCTTTTAAAATAATGCTGATGTTGTAACGTATTGTAAATTTATCAAAAAATTCTGAACTGGATCCAGTAGTTTCTACATCTATAAACACAAAATACCATGTTATAAATATACAAAAAAGAATTACTTTCAATTGAGCAATAAAGGAAATAAGACAAACAATAGTAGTTAGTGACATGTTTACATGTCAGTATTGAATTTTAACAGAAAATAATCATACAAATCAATTAGTTGGAGAAAGTGCCAGATGCAAAGTCCATCCAGATAAATTATAACTAAGGTAATCAACAACATCATGCAAACAGCAAATTAAACTTTATATCAAGAACATCTTTTTTTATACTTTGTAACACATTACAAAGTCATCTAATCAGTTACAATTTGGGTCTTCATTTTTAATCAATTTTTTGCATGCTCATGATAAAAGTAAGTTTTTCCTACTAACAAACAATTTAAAATTAGATAAGACAAATTTATAACTTTGCAACATTTACCAAATACGTTTACAAATGTATTTTCTGTATGTAATTCTTTTACAATTTTTTTTTTTTTTTTTAATACATAACAATTTAATAAATAACAGCCATTGGAATTTACTGATTATGGATTGAAAAAATAAAAATAACCAATTGAGAAGCATTTTTTGAACTAATCATCTTAAATTCCAATTATTTTAATTTGCATTCAATAAAAGAAAGAAACTTTATTAACAGTTACTGAAGCTAATTTTAGCTTAGAATCTACTAAACATATATATATCTGATGAAAAAACAAGAAAGAGTTTCACAATAGGTTCTACAAGTAAAATTAAAGAAAAAATATAAATAAACTGATCTAGAATTGCTTTCATTTCAAGTTCTTGTAGCTATCAAAAAATGTTACACTATTTATATTCCAAGGATAAAATGAAACAATATTGCTATCTCAAAACAGGCATTTTTATGTTTATCTAAATAATTCTGTTAAAATGCCAATAAAATAAAAATTTTAAGAAACTTTAATTTTGAGAAAATCAATATAACATCAACTGAACATGAAGAAGAATTTTAATAAATTTATATTAAAAACAAAACAACATATGGCAAAAAATTCTGTATTATCTCTGAAACAAGGCAAGAAACATTTCAATGTTGGAAAATATTTAAAAACAAAATCGATTATTAAAATTAATAAAAATAAAATTAAATAAGACAATAGTTTAATAGCATTATTTAATTTAATGTATTATGTCAAAAATATTAAGAAATTAAAATTCATTTTAGCAATAGTTTTACATATTTGAATTTGAAAAAATAAATTGACAAATTTTTTATTTTGTCAGAAGTATTAACAGCTTACTAGTTTTAATTTGAATAGTTTTGTATGCTTTTAAAATTGAAAAAATGTGAGTTACATTTTCTAAAAATAACAGACATAATTTGTCTACAGTAAGGGAATAAGCTAGCTGTACATTATGAATATTAGTAGGATTGGAATCCTAATACAAGTATTCCAAATTGTAAAACCTTCAGTGTTAATCCACAACTGATTCTTTTCCATCATGTTTGTATTCTGTTGAATACAAAGAACAAAATTGCATTGATGAAAAGCAGAAAGTAATTCACAGAGTTCAATGTAATGTGAGGCTTAGAATTAGATAAACTTCAAATTGCACCGGTCTGATTTATTGGACTACATTTTTGAACATCGCCTTACCAAAGCTATGTGTTTAAATTTCTTACAAGATAATTTTCTAACTCTTTTAAAAGATGCTCCACTACTACAGAGACAAGAAATAATTTTTCACCATGATGGCTACTCCTTATTTTTATAAAGAAGTTAGTTATTTGAATATAACATTTATAAACAACTGGATTGGGGAAAGACAGACCAAACATTTGACCTCTTAGATCATCTGATTTAACACCAATGGAACTACTAAATGAGGGGGATCATATAAAAGTTGTTATAAGTAAACAAAAAGGAATTGGAAAATGAGAGACAGAAATGTTCAATGCAACTGAAAATACATGAAACAATCTTGATAAAGAAGAGCCAAAAAGGAGCTTTTAAATTGAGTAGAATAATATGTATTCTATTTATGTATTTACCCCCCCCCCCCTACCACCAGTATTAGAGAATGTTCCTGTTCTTTTTTTTAAGGTCTGTTACAACAAGTGCTGCAGATTGATTACAGCAATACAACCGAGAACATCTTTTTTTGGCCTTGTGGTACTACAGACCTTTATGTGGCCTAGATAAGATGAACTTTAAGATTCTGCAGATGTTTGGTTCCAATAAAACCACAGCTCACACTTCAACATTTGCTTGCAGTTTTGAAAGACATGTTTCCTGGTCATCTAATCTCTTTATAAGGTGACAGTGGGAAGTCTGCACAATCACCACATTTGACCTCTTGATGATTTCTTTCTGCTGGGATACTTAAAAGAAAATGTTTTTACCCATCGTCTTCCTCAGTCTAGATCAACTTAAGGATATGAAACAGAAAAAAATTGCCACCAACCCTCTCAAGATGTGCTGGAGAGTACTAAATAATTTATAAGAAAGACTTCGACAATATGTTGTCAATGATTGTCGACAATCGAGTGATATAGTTTTTAAAACAAAGTTAAAAAAATGCATTTGTGTTAAAAAGATTAAATAAATTCTTTTTAACTCATTTAGTTTCTTTTTTAATTAGCCTTCAATACGGGGGTGTTACTTCTGCTGGATCCTATATATTTTTATCTATTTACTTTTAACTATGGATTTTGTTTATGTTTTCAATATTGCAATGATTCTTGTTTTAGTTTAAAATTAATATAAGTATTTTTCTGCCACATTTCAATTTGTCTTGTTTTTAATAAAACTTAACACATTTCTTAAATTCTTATGTTCGGTTGATGTTAAACTTTTCTCAGAATTAAATTCACAACGCTTCACTTCAAAACTTTACTTTACGGGCAGGTTAAAAAACACTGCCAGTAAAATTTTACAACAAATCTATGAGTTTGTGTTTTACAATTAACTTCTTCAAAAATTAATATGATACAGGTGTGGGACCTGTTAAATTAAATTTTTTAGGTCAAAAATTATATGGGAAGCCAACACATTTACCCCTTAATTTAGGTTCAAGAATTACAGTAAGGCTTCATTTACCCCTAGAGAAGAAATCAGGGCAAACTTTTTCCCAAGTTGTAACTATAAAATAAATCTGGACTCATTTTGGAAAATTTTTCTTTATTTTCACTTATAGAGCTCCCTGAAATTCTTTCAGTTATATGCGAAACAACCTGAAAATAAAAATAAATTTTTAGAAATTCAATTTTTTTTTTAATTTTTTTAATAATTGAAATGACCATCTAGTTTTATACTTTAATAAATAATTTAAATTCTTTTTAAGCATTTAAGAGTTTCTCTATTAGTAATAATAATTTTATTGTAAAAAAAAAAGTTGATTCTAGGCACCATTTTAGTATCCAGCTTTTTTTCTTTTTTATAGTTTTTGGCAAAATCTTATCTGTCAAACATTTCTATACTACTCAAAAATATATTTAATATCATTATATTTTTTTTTTAATTGACAGGAAGGGATACAATTATTACTAGTTTAGCACACAACGTATGATTAAATATAATAATTCACACGTTCAGTACGGCTACCACATAGGACAGTGTCAATGATTTTGACATCATTCAGCCATCACGTAGGAGGAATTTTTAGTAATATTTTTGTTATGATGGGGCTAAGCACAAATTGGTGTAGAAGAAATGAGATATTTTACCAATTAAAAGAATCATAAGTTACATTCAAATAACACAAGCAAAGAGTAACCTAACTCAATACACTCTTATGGTAAGAAATAATGAGCAGCACGTGGACTACAATAATCAAAACTTCACTGTAAACATGTAAAAAAGTTTTTTTCTCGGTTAATTACAAAATTATCTAACCAATCAAAATTTTTTAGTGAGAAAAATAGTAAAAATATGTTTTAAATCAATCATCTTTCTTTCTAATTTTTAACCTCTTCATTCTGACTGGCTCCTGAATGAAGCTATTAATTGCCTAATCAAATTTTAATTAAAAGTGTACTCATGCTAGGTACAGAATTCACAGCAGTAAACCATTTATATTTTCAAAAGGAGACAGTCATCATCACCTAAAATCGCACAGACACTCGTGCTCTCCATAATGTGTGATTTTTTCTTTTATTTTCTTCTATTTTTATAATTTTTATTACATTCTTTATTAAATTTAATCCTGATTTTATAGTTTGGAAACATCTACACTATAAAAGAAATAAAAAATATAAAAACTAGGCTACCTGTATAAAACTTCATGAGGAAAGATGGAAGATATTGTTCAGATACAGGATGAGCCATTATCCTATTATGCAGAGATTCAGTTCGAGCTTGAATTCCCGGATTAAGCACAAATAATACTTCTATAATTTTGGCAACAAGATATGGATTTTTGATGCAATGTGGTGAACATACAGCCACTAGTAACCATGTTATCATATTATCCTCCATACCATCAACTATTACACGTGGTGTTGACCTGCAATAAATTAATAAAATTTAATTTTAAGAGAATGAAACAACTATAAGATCACCCAAGTAAAAGGAAAAGTGTATTTAAAAATAGATCTTCTGAAAACTTCACAAAAATATATTATTTTTTCTTACTTCAATATTAATTCTTTCAATAGTAAAATACATAGTACTCAATCCGACAATCAGTGACATGTGGAGGGGAGTAATTTAGAGAACGCTGTATAATTTTTATGTCTTCTATACTACTGCTACACATAGGCAGTTGGTTGCTGTGTATGGTGACAATATAATGAAACAAACAATCAAAAGTGGTACGAAAAGTGTAAAAATAACAATTAATGTGCATGATGAAGAACGTTCTGGGAGGCCCTCTATAATCACTGACAACTTGTTGAAACGCATCAATGATGAAATCAGAAAAGATGTGGGTAGCTACCAACAGCGTTGTCCTGCTGCAGGATAATGAATTCCCACATGTTGCAGGTCCAACACGTGATTTACTGAGAACATTTGGATAGGAAATTTACGATCACCCACCGTACGGCCCAGACTTAGCTCCTTTTGATTACTATTTGTTTGGTAAATTGAAAGAAGTTTTGTATGGTAGCAATTCAGCAGTGACAATGAACTTAAAAATGCTGTTAATTGGTGGCTAAATGGACTGGCGGCAGAAGTAATATGACAAGGGTATACTGAACTGCTGTATCTTAGTGATACAGCAGTCTTAATTCATGTAGCAGTTTTATAGAGAAGTAGAATACGATATGTAATTTAAGAGAAATAAAAAAAATATTTATAAAGTTTTCTGAATATATCTTTTTACAATAAAACCGTTTTTATTTTAGAGATAACCTCATGTACATTGGAAGATAGTATGTATAGAATGGAGAAATCAGAAGTTTTATAACATATAGAAATCACTTAACACACAATCTACCCTTTACTATTAGATTATTAACATCATCTTTATTTTGTTAATCATATTATCCTTCATTTATCTACTGCAAATTTTTTATATAAAAACATGCCTTACACTACTATAGCTCTGTTCTTCAAGAAGATGGAGAAAATGTGTAAATACTAAAGAAAAATAGGAACGAAAAAGCAGTAAAAAAACCAGTTAGCAGTAATAATTAATAAATTCTGATAGAATAACTGTATTCTGCTTCTAACTGATTTAAGCAAACTGTTCAGTACTTGGTGTTACCATATACATCTGTAGAAACAGCAGCAATACAGATTAACTGCAGTAGAGAGGAGACAGGGCGAGAGAGAAAAAGGAGAATATCGAACAATCAAACAAGTGCACTTAAGGATTCTTTATAAAGAATCCTAACACGGTAACTAAAAGAAACTAACATATTTCACAGCTGGCCAATTGATGGGCAGAAAATTAACCTCTACACCATAGAACTCATAAGTGGGTTCTCTTGTAGTTTTAGTCATTTTACATGTTTAAACTAACAATATTTTTCAAATTACTGAAAAAGTAATGAGAAAATAATTGTTTCTATTTTAAAGGCCGATTATCATTTAAGCCATAAGTTGCTAATTCATTGATAGTGAAAATTAGTTCAGCTCAAGAGAACACTGACTATCTTCAATTAGAACAGAGAATCACCAAAAAAAGATGTTAGGAATATATTCTGCACACCATAGATTCATGAATTGTTCTTTCTAAAAAAACAAGCAACTTATGAGTTAAACAAAATGACCAAATATCCAGTGACCAAAAACATTTAAAACAATTACTCATAAACTTTGTCAGAAAGTGATTACAATTAACTTACCTGACAATGTTGCCATGTTATACTATACAAATAGCAACTGTGTAACACTATCAGGTTCTTCTGTATACAACTTTTAAAAAATGCTTAGCAAGAAAATAAAATGTACATAACCATCTCTAAATATCTATACAAAGTCAGTATTGATTATGAACAATGTATATATTTTTCATTTAATGAATTTTTGTATACTTTCGGTTGTGCATGCAGCCTTATCATGATCATTTCAGTGTGTGAATATGCTTATCGCGAAGAACAATCCCTGGTCAGATGAAGTTTTAGTATATTTAACAACAAACTTGTAATGTGATGGATGTTTCAGGTTCCATGAAATCAATCAAAAGCACACCTGCTTTTGGTCCCAAAATATAGTTGCCATGATTTTTTTTCAAGATTGGGCTCATTTGAATTTTTCAGTATAGGTTAACCATAATAAACTATATGAATTATTGTTTCATTTCATGATGAACAAACAAAGTTTTATCAGTTGACAATGTGTGAAAAAAATTTGTCAAAAGCATATGCAGATGTCAATCTTTGATAGTACTTGGTCAACATTTACAGCACCCATTGTAGTGTCAGCTATGATTCTCAACTATCTCTTTGAAACTTCTGGAAAAACTAGACAAAGATTACCGATTGTAAACCAAAGCTTTGTCTCTCACTTTTGCATTTACACATTTTGTTAAATGTGGCTGTAACTGCCACTTCTCTGTTTATTGTGAACATCATGAATAGCCTTCATGAAATTCAAGACACCACTGGTTCACTTTTTCTTTAATCATTGCAATAGACCCCTATCATTCACACAATTGAATGAATTTCAGAAGCATTATGTCTTCTAGTGTTTAGAAATCTAATCACAGTTGAACTTCATAACTGGCAGGATTTTTTATTATCACACTCATTTTAACAAACTATCTCACACAGGCAAACAAGAATGAACTGACAAATGTGGCAGTTAACTGCCCTACAGTCCACTTACAGCTGCTGCACATGTGTGAACCAAACAGTGCTATCAATCACCATTTATAATCCATCAGCCTGTATTTTTGAATTCCACCTTGTATTTGATTTCTTTACAATGAGCTCTTTTTTACAATGCTTTTTATAAGCTCTTTTTTTTACAATGACTAGGCTTTTCTCTATATAATAATCATGTTTAATTGTGCATTACATTTTAAGTTGCACATTTCTTAGATCACTGTTCAGTAATATTATTCTAATAACCAGATTTTTCATGGTAAAATTGGCACTATATTGTGACTATTAAGCTTTGCATCAGGAAACTTCTGGGTTTAGATCTTGATAAAGCTTGCCTTTTTTCATACATTCCAAAATTCCTTTCTTATTAAAGAAAAAAGAGTGAAAGAGGTAACTCTATACCTAGGTGCCAGCTTCCAGCTGCTTAATGAATAAAAATTAAGTTTTACCAGTATGAATAATATATACTTACTGAAGAGCAAATAGAAGGAACTCTGCAATATCTTCGACATACCACTCTGGGAAAGCAGCAAAAACAGGTGGTTCTGAAGGCAATGGAAGGTTAAACGTAATTGGTACTGTACCAACAGGAGAATCAGTTAACACACTGAGCAGGAACTCTGCAACTGTTGTATAGAACTGTAATGCTCTTCGCATTAAATTCTGATCAAGTAAACCAGCATCAGCACAGGCTTTACTACGAGTCAATTTCTGTAAAACAGATAATTCAACAAATTAATTACTTTTAAACAATTTTACTGTATCCCCCACCCCCACCCTCAAGGAACATACACTTACATACTATTTATTAAACACACACACACTACACATACATAACATACTTAAACTTATAGCACATCCCTGTATGCTACAAATAAAAAGAACATAATCACTAGCTAACAGCTCGAGTAGTAATTAAACCCTAAAAGTAATCCATTAAAACATGTTCAAAATTTCTCAGTATAGTCAAATAGATCTCTTATTAAAAAAAAATTGGTCAAATTTTTAATATAAAAAGATAAAGAGGTATTGTCGCATGTTCGCGGCTTGATCAGGATAATGAGAGATTGACAATTGAAAAAATGTTTATGTAATTACAATTTATTAGTTACAGAACATAAGTAAAAGAAGAAAAATTAATAATAATAATAATAATAATAATTGTGTAGTAATAAAAATAATGACATAATAATAATAGTAAATGAAAATAATAAAAACAGTAATCACAATCAAATAATATCAGAATAATAATAATAATAAATAAATAATAATCAAAGTAATCCCAACAACAACAACAATAATAATAATAAACAGTGATTACACATAAAACATTATTTAAAGTAATAGTCAGGATTTATCACAGGAAGATAAATAACGAAAAGCAGAATTCAGTCCCATTGACAAGACATTAGCATGACCCCGCTTGTCTTAATACCTTTACATTAGTCTGTATTAACAATAGTACAATACATAAGAAATTATACAATAGATAGTATAATAGATAAGTATGAAGTTCTTTCATGGTAAAGACCTCTGCTGTTCACATTCGTGGACAGCAGAGGATACTGGAGTTATACTGGAGGTGTACTGGAGTTAGTTGTGATGACATCACCTTAACTGCGTTGAATTCACACAATAACTCCTCTAATGGTAGTACTCTCGCAGACTTGCATATCACAGAACTGACATCATTACAGATCATTTAGACTCACATTGTCACAGACTGATGTCATAATGCCTCACTTAAGACCGATTTCAACTGATGTTCCTCAGAGTATTTATACTTCTATCTTTAACTGCTGGACTGGACCAACTCAAAGCTTGCTTTGAGTTCAATGCTTGGACCCAACACAAAGCGTGAGAATGATCGTCTGCCCTCACAAACGAAATTCCATTAAATTCCTACCCTGGTCCAGTAACTCTTCAAGAAACAACCGTCTGCTTAGGTGCATCACAGTGGGCAGTATTACAAAAGACAATTGTTAAACGAACCTGCTGCCTTTACCAAAAGGGTTTCTTTTAGCCCCTTTCTGGATTCCTCCCATTATTATATTTTTTACTACTTTCTTCTTAATTGGTAGGGATTCATTAATCAGGTCCGTAAAAACCAGTCTTCTTACAGCATAAAGAAATAGATGATCTAATAGGATAGAGGAAAAGGCCATGAGAAGTTGATTCAATGAGCGACTAGAAATGTTGTGATAGTACAAAAACAAAATGTAACTGAAGTATGGACTACATCAAAGAAATAGCAGAGAAACTTTTTTAGAATTTTGCACTAAGTATACGCAGGTGATGGCACTTACAGAGGATATACGGAAAGGTATGAGAACAGGTTCTGTGGAAGAAACCATAAAAAATAAACCAGAATGTTATCTTCACAGGTCATGTGCGAACAAGAGTGGGCTGGCATGGAAAGATATTAACATTGGAGAAATGAGGAGGGGATTGATTTGCCAACCAAGCCAGCATTTGCATCTCTCTGGTCAATATTGTTATAAAAGAGCACAAGTAAGGCATTCTATTCTCATTTGTGCAATGTATAATGCTTGATTCAAAAGGGGTGATCAATAACAAAATAAGAACAGTTAAAAAAATGGAAAATTGAATGATTCAAATATATATTTATTTTTCCATAAAATCATCATTTCATTTCACTTCTGATATCCTAAAACAAGCTTCTTCAAATCCACTGCATAAACTTCCGCTGCCTGGAAGTATAACCATTTTTGCACAGAGATTTTCAACTCTGTGTTTTCCTCAAATTTTCAGGATGTAAGTCAGTTTTTGGAAGTGTAGGAAAGATGGTACTCACTGGAAGATCAAGATTGTATGGGGATGATAAAAAATCTCCATCCAAATTTTTGAATTGTTTCTGTTGTATATGCTGCTGTGTGTGTGTGTGGATATTTGATATCATGAACAATTCCTGATCTCTGGATTCCTTCTCATTGGGTTTGAATGACATGACGCAGTTTAAAAAGTACTTCACAACAGACTCGTAATGAGATAGATGTTTCATGTTCCATGAAATCAATGAAAAAAATACATTCTTTTTGTTCCACAATACCGCTACAATGATTTTCCTTCAAAACTGGGCTTTTTTGAAGTTGTTCAGTTTAGGTGTGAACTGGAATGATAGACACCACTGCATGGATTGCTATTTCATCTCAGCACTGATATACAAACTCCACATTTTGTAACCAATGATGATATGGGAAAAAATTTTTTTTTTTTGGAGGGCGAAGAACGCCTAAGCGTTATTATCACCCGGATTAAATCTGTGTTATTAAAATCTAAAGTTAAATTAAATTAAAACCTAAAACTAAATTAAAATGGTAAATAAGTAAGTAAAAAAAAATAAATAAATAAAATAAAAGACTAGAAACTAATTGACTAAAAAACTTAAAAACTAATATCACAGAAAAACTTACAACAACTTTTATCACAGCTGCAGGTAACTAAAAATCCGTAAGGGGTGTAAAATGCCTCTTAATGGATAACAAAAATAAAACCTATAGGTTAAAAAATCTGTAAGGGGTGTAAATGTCCCCTTACGGTTAACAAAAAATAAAAACTATAGGTTAAAAAATCCATAAGGGGTGTAAAAGGCCCCTTAACGGAAGAAAAAAAATTAATATCTTAAATTGCATTAAAAACTTTTATACATCGCAAGTATCCGAGAACCCTATCTATAGCTGGATCGCAGTTTCTTAGAATATTACAAATTTTGGTAGATAATTTAAATTTGCGACATAACACCGAACAACAAATGCAATCAGTCAAAATATGATGCACAGTAAGTCAGCAGTTACATCTAATACAGTGTGGCGCTTGGTCTCCAGACATAAGGTACCCATGGGTAGCCCTTGTGTGCCCATCTGCAATTGACTGAGGATGACTTCCTCACGATGAATTTTTCTGCACAAGGAAACCCATGGCAACACAGAATCTTTAATATACCGCAGTTTATTGTTAACTGGCTGTCCACACTTCCTGCCACCTTGCGCGAAGTGCGAGCTTCATATGGTTTATAAAGTCGCATGTAGTAACACGGGTAGTGAAAGGTGGTTG
>JAAAKQ030066801.1:0-34446 GCA_010016005.3 Zanna intricata | reverse complement strand
ACACTTCATTCACATCATCCTCATTCATCCTCTGAAGTAATACCTTACGGTAGTTCCGGAGGCTAAAGAGATAAAGAAAGAAAGCTTATGTAAGCAAATTAATATTGTTTGTATATAATTAGAACACTTCACAATATAACATGAGCATGTGTAAAAAAAATTAGTTATTTTTTAGGTAAAACACAATGGTGGCTCATCTGTCTTCATTACATCACATCCATATTAAAAAGCAACAAAAGACATAGGCCACGTCCTACTTAAGCGACACGATAAGAACAAACGTTAGTTTCTTTGTGGAACTGTCCTACGTGAGCGACCAGAGAGTTTGAAGCGACTGTCGCGCGAATGGAGCGATGGAGAGTCATAGCGACGCGATCAAAATTTTGTTCCATTCGCTCTTGTCGCCAAAATAGTTTGCGCTCAGAAGTTGAACAATAAACATCGGTAGACGGACTTTCTGAATTTAGTATTAATTAATTTAGTTGTAAATTTTCGCTAAGTCTGATTTCACTGAACTGCTTATCTGTGAAATCCAAAGAAGATCAATTTTATGGAACATGAAAGATAACAACTATCATAACTGGAAAATTACTGACAAACTTTGGGATGAAGTTGCCGCTGCTCTAAACGAAACAAGTGTGTATATTACTTTATTAAAGAAACATATCTTTTTAATGAAATTTTTACTGAATTAATATTTTAAGTACTTTTTTGAGCAGGGTCTTTCCCTTTTCCAACCAAGCTATAAGTGAGCTTTTCTTTGAAATAATAAATAAAAACAAAACAAAAGCATTTTTTAATATTTTTAAAGCAAACCTTGGTTTTTTCTTAAGTGGAATTCTATTTTATCTCGCCCAAGAATAAATGTTGATGTTATGTCTACTAACTTGCAATGTACTTTTATTCGTTTATCTGTTTGCGGTGCCGTGAATTTTTAAAAAAATATTAATTAAAATTTGTTTATACATGCGACAAGTGCATGAAATGTTAAAACAATAATGAATAACGAGCAGGACGTAAATCAATCACGCTGATTGGCATTAATTGCCGTCTGCGTATACAATTGCATACATATTTTTGTACGGTAGCCGTAGAAGTAAATAGACATATAAATATATAATTATTGTTTCATTGAACTTGATGTCGCTACATCTAAATAATGGAAATAAGAAGAAAGCAATGAGAAGAGGAGAAGGGCAATCGAACTTATGTTCAAATAGACATTTATGAAAGATGAATAAATGTATTGATTTAACAAATAAATTTCTTTTGTAAATCTTTGGTACTTTTTTATGTTTTGAAAATAATCATAAAAATAGTATTATAATAAGTAATTGGATAATAAAATAGTTATTGAAATAAATAAATTGTTAACAATTACATGTACAGTAAGTGTTTTAGCCTGTATTGTCTATAATATTAGTTTATTCAGTTGTAATAGAGTGTTCCTTGAAATAATTTACGAAAGTTGTTCGGATGGCGGCTAGATCCAACATCGGATAGCTTGTCGCTCGTCGCGCGCACGTTGGACAGACACCAAATCGCTCGCACCGCCCAGGTCGCCTGCGTAGGACACTGCGTTATACTCTTCATATTTATTTTTACATTTCCTAAACAATGTTTACTGCAGGAAGTGAACACAAATTATCTAACTATTCGATCATAAATTAACCAAAATAAGTTAAATGCATACTTTTAAAATATATAAATCAAGTTCAGTGATGTTATCACTGTGTCTTCAAATTACACTAATTTCTTTCAGTAACAGCGACATTAAAGGAGTCAACTCAATAAAATATCTAGAGATTAACGGCTATTTATTCTTACTTACAGAAAAACAATCTCGAAAAAAATAAAATAAAAAATACACCAACTGTAGAAAAATACTTGCATCCGTCATTGTAATATTTTTTTTTACAAAACATTTCAACAATTTATCAAGCTTTGGATTCGTTTAAAAATCACAACTATAAATTGGAAAGAACAATCAAAACTTATAAAATGCACACAGATAAGTATAAAATCCAGCCTAGACTGGAATGAAAATTTGGAATTTACTCTTTACCCTTAAAATATAAATTAAACAACGAGGACATAGAGTTAACTGTAGATAGTAACACTAAGTTTATTAAAAATTTCACAAAAAATTTATGTGATATTCAGTAGTATTAACCATTGAATATCACATGGTTAATATTACGTCATATCACATGATTAATTATATTATATCCGATTCATGAAAATTTTGCACATAGATATCACAACTTAAAAGGATGGAATAATTAAATTTACAAAGAAAATTAAATTTTACAAAAAAAAAAACCAATGAAAATTAAAACTAAAATATATATTATTCCACCACAAGCCAAATTTGAAGAACACTTTAAGGTGTTCAAGATGAACTCTATTCCCACTTTTTTTTTTTTAACTGCATTAACATTCTGAAAACCTGGTAACATATTTTCATAAAGTTTAAAAATTATTTTTTTGTTTAAAAATGAAAAATATAACGGTTTTTAATTGTTACAATAATTATATTTGCTGAGCAAGAAATTAAGATAACAATAGAAGGAAACCATTCTACTCAAAACCTGGCTAGAAGAACTGCATAATAAACATCAATCTCCTTGCTTCATAGCACTAATTACTTTTTATTCTGTAATTAACTGATGTGACGTAGTTAATTAGCTTGAAATACATTTGAATTTCTTTCCAGAGTTTAGATAATTTTATATAAAATAAAATGTAATAATAATTACATAATAAATTAAGAATACTTTAATTTCTGAAATTTTTTAAACTATAATTTAATAGAGGAGAATAATTTATGTCTAGTTTTTTGTTTATACTAGAAACTGGGAATAGCTAAAGATGAAAGTTTAAGTGTTTTTATTCTGAAACGAATTGAACCATTTGAAACTGGGCCTACGTAAGAATGTTACGGGTTGCATGGAGGAAAACATGATTAACAATTCGATTATAAACAATCTGGGCATACAGAGGGGGTTGTTAAAGTACACTTCCAGCACTTCCTCCCGTTTTTCTGCCATTCAATCTGTAACCCGGTAAAATCTTGAGAACTAGTCATACAGGGAAAAATCGAGGGCAGTAAGTCACACGGAAGACCGCCGAAAAGATGGTAGGACCAAATGAAAAGGCGAGTGAGGAAACCCTAGGCACGTTGATTTGAATGACGAGCACCATCATATATGGCGGAAAATTTTTAGCGGCTTATGAATCGGGTCACCAGCTGACATGAGAGGGTCAGACATGACAATAAGGACCACTGATGACGATGATTTCCATTCGAATACATGAAATTCTAGTATGTATTTATGTTAAATATTTTGTTATGATTATTACAAAAATTATAATTAGTTATATAATTTACGCTGTAATTTCAATTCCAAGTTTACTTGTACTAATCTTTAATTCAATTTACTTTTTAAGTTTCTTAATTTGCTAAACCATTTGAATAATTTCTAAGTAACGTAGATTAACAATGTACTTAGTTTCAATAAATCAAATTATATTATATGTGTTGCAAAATATCGATTAATCAAAAGAGAGCACATACTTTTGTTCCTGTGAATGGCGACTAATATCTAAATCTATGCAAACAACTCCTTTTCTAGGAAACAGTTCGTTTGTCGAATACGCAACAGAGAAAATGTAATTATGTAAATGTCAGTTTCAGAGATTTAGCTGATCTCCTCTTCCAATTAAGTAAATGAAATTTCGTAACTTTCACAAGTGATTACGTTACATATATATCTTTAATTACTGAAAAAAAAAAAAAGCTTTAGTTTTAACACGTTACCAACGGTATATTAAAATTACATTTTAAGACGCAGATGCTGCTATAAGCTTCTAATTTTTTTAATAAAAAATAATTCGCAATTGATAAAATTAATTTAAAAAAATTCATTTATAAATTTTGAAGCAAGAGAATTGTTATGAAAAAAAAATTTTTCTCAAGATTTTAGCACAGTAAAACAGTAAGAGTTTACAAACTCTTTATTTATATGATTAATAAAAAAGTAAAATGTCGTGGATTGAGAAACTGTTTTTAAAACTTTCATAACACGTTAAGTATAATAAAAATACATAAATTACTTATTAATGTAGATTAAAAATTAATAATGTAAAAGATAATCTTTTAAAAAAATCATAATTGATAATAAAGAATAAAAAAAACGTAAATAAAAATATAATCTTCTCACAATTATGCAATAAAATATTATTGTTCTACAACTGTCCAACTATATCATTTACGAGTTCTCTTCACATTTTAACTGTTTTCAAAATGATGTAGAATATTCGTACATACTTAATTTAATTCTGATATTAGATTAATTTACTAGAAACTTGCTTTGAATTTTTGCTTAACAGTTTTTTTCCGGTCAACAAGGTCAAGGGGGTCAATTCTGCCTACCGCTACGTGACTCGCTTTGACGTAGATTTTATAGGAAAGTTACTTATTGTAATGGGTACCATGATTCGACTTCCAGTAAATTTCAACATATCTTCCGTTTTCATATACCCCAAAACCACCCCAGTTCAAAATTTATATATACATTTATATATATATATATATATATATATATATATACATTTATTTAATATATTTTCACTTTCTTGTGGACACGATACCTGCCGTAATTTTGCGCCAATCACTTTCAAATTGATACATAAAATATAGTGACCCAAAACCATGATCGAGTCCGTTAATGGACAAAATTGCACCACGGTGGTGAGGCTTTTTCAAGAAAAAGTATCGTTATAATTTTCTTATTAAGTAAAATATCGAATTCGTTTAAAGTTCCTACTATTCTTTTGATAAGGACCTAAAACTTATCTAAGTAAAGTTTTTTGAATAAATGGGGTTTCGAAGACAAAAAAAAAATCATATCTCCTTTAATAGGCACATTATCGAATCGCTTTAAACTGATCGTTAATCCTCTAAACATTAGCTAAAACTTAATGTGAAACAAATTTTGATATAGCCAACCCTTACGGCAAGGGATGACCAACATGTTGGTGGAATTGTAAGAAGATGGAGTTTGTCATGTTTCACAGCATTTTTTCACATTTAACCATTGTCGTATTCAGTAAATTTGAAGTTTTTCTTAACTTTCAGGTGGAATTTTTTTTACCCCCTATTTAGCACCTGTGAAACCTACCTCCACCTTCTGGGTGTCGAAAGGGATTTTTTCAAACTGATAAACTGCATTCCTGTTACTACTAACAGTAAGAACGATTCAACAACCTATCCACTGCTTTTATTTGTATTTATACTTTTATCAGGACTTATTCCTCATTTAGTTGTCGTCACTAGGAGTAGTCAATTAGGTTGATGTTAAATTTCCAGACCTATATATTCATTAAATTAAGAAACAAACAGAATGCAAGGAAATACAAACATATAGATGAAAAGGAAGTATATCTTTGGAAATAAATGAATAAATTTATCAGAAAAACCTGTTCTCGAATGTAATATATAGGGGCAAAGTTATTACATCTAGAGACAAAATTATTGTAGAATAAAAAACAGCAGCAAAAGAATAAAATACATAGAAAAAATATCTAAATATAAAATAAATTTAAATATAAAAATAAAAGTTGCAAAAAAAAATAGGCAAAATTAATTACTTTAAGTGGTTAGAAATAAGCCATCAAAAACTAAAACAAAAAATATAAATGACAAAACTATTATAAGTGGCTAGACAAAACATATACTTTATCTCCATTGAAAGGATACCTACAGTTGATCACTAATAAGTGTGAAATAAGTTTTTACTTTCACAAGATTAGGAAAACCACAAACAATTACAGAAAGACACGATAATATCGATACTAATTTACGATCGGTTTTTCAAAAGAGCACCACGGTATAATTTTCTATGAGAAACGCAATAACAAGGTTATTTTTAAGCGGACGCAACTGACCGACATCGTTCTTTCAGCTCTTTCACATTCAAAATCACCTGGTTATTGAAATACATTTCAAAACCAGCTACTAAACTACTAAAACCGGCTGCGTAGGAACTAGAACTTGCCTGGCCAGAAGAATACAAAACGATGTGGTTTTAGTTTATTTTTTTTTATCTGAAATAGTACTGTAATTAATTAATCTTATAATGAATTTATTTACAGAAAAAAAATTTGGCTCTTCTCAGGATATTTTTAGGCGTACAAGGTCAAGTCGTTCGTGCACCACCTGTTCTTCGATTGCCCAGTCTTTGGTACGATCCGACAAAACTTAGACCTGGATTCAGATATGAAATTTCTCCTAAACCGGAAAGAAGGTATAGAACGTTTGTTGCGGTTTATCTCCTACAGTGGAATGAATACAATTTAGTGGTTATGTCTGATTTATGTAATTTAGCTTATATTGTTGTTTCTTGTCTTTGTTTATTCTTTATTGTTACTGTTCCCTTATTGTTTGTTTTTATTGTTTATTTATTTGTGTTATCATATAGTGTTATTTTAGTCGCTTATGACTGTAATTGTCGATTCGACTATAAATAAAAGCATTAAAAAAAAAATTGGTAATAAATATCTAAGTAACTTGGATAGAAATTTTAATATTTTTAATTTTAATATAATATTAATATTTTAATTTTAATTTTTTTAAATTTTATATGATTTTTTTATTGTTTTAATATGAGGAACTTGCAAAACAAAAATTTATTTATATTTAATCTTCTTATCTTTTTCAGTTTATCAGTAGAAAATCTGTCAATTCATACTACAATTGAGTTTTTACATTTAACAGTACTTTAAGAAATTAAATTTTATTTAACACAAATTTTTAAAAATTTCTGGGAAAATAACAAAAAAATAATATTCCGATCATAGGAATGTTTTAAAATTAATTTAAGCTATACAACTGAAAATATGCTATTCCCTCACAAGAATTACCTGCAGTAAAGGCCCGTATAATAAAAATGTAGTAAAAAACTTGTGAAATTAACATTTGCACAGATACACATGGGGGATTAAAATATTTTCATTACAAATATGTTCATTCAATGTGTTTTCTTGTATATTTTTCTCTTTTTCATTTTTTTTTTTTAAATCCAGACATCTTAAGATCAAATATTTTTATTAATGCTGTACATTAATACAATGGAATAGCGTATGAGAAATTATCACAGAACCATCAAGAGGTACAGAATTGGCGTTAGAAGTATATATTTCAGTTTTGCAAGAATCAATGAATTGATATGTACGAATTTAGATAAGTAAACACAAAAAAAAACCCTGAAAGATAGGAAAAAATTATAATAAATAATGAAACATTTCATTTCATACTTTGTAATAAAGCGGAGCTGAATCAAGATAATTTTCTTGAAACAATATTTGTTCACTCTTAGTTAGCAGCTTAAAATTTAATTCTTTGGGCTCTATGAAATAACTATATTTTTTTTATAACCAAGTCAACTAAAATAATCTTAATTCTGGTCTTTTTATTGAGTAATCAATAATTTTAGTGGTGTAACAGTTATACCATACTTTCAGTAATTTGTTTGATATGCTCTAAGCTACTGCTTCCTTAACAGTTTTAATCATCTACAAATCCCTCTTTTATAAAACTAATAAAAACTTTTTAATTTGTTTATCAACTGAATTCTGTCACAAATTTCTATTCATCTTTGGACCTCTGTTACGTAGTTCATCAAAAAAATTTATTTATAACTACTTTTGAACATCTTCCTGATAACATAACCTTCCGAAGGCTTTTTTCATTTCAAATTTTCCTATTATAATTGTTTCAATCAGTAAGAAGTTTAGACCACGAATAAATATAAAATAATAGGTTTATAATACTCAGATTTATAATTTATAACTGAGAATTCTTTTTTTCAAAAGAAATATTCTTGTTTTTACCGGTCTTATTTTAACTTTTATAACTTTTTCCGTTCATTCTTTCTGATTATTTTATAGTACTTTTTTTCTCAGTTCTAGTAGTAATACGTATAATTTTGATTTGAAAAATTACAATATGCAGCTAATAGATAATGTGTGACATTATTTCAAGTAACGTTTATCTTTGGAAGAAAAAATATTATTTCCTTCTGCACCTTTTGATTTATGACTATTTTTTTATTTTCTAACTGGAGTGTTAAACCAATTAATAGGTAACGCGATGTTTTCCGGACTCCGATTACTTTATTTTAATTTTATTATTCTTTTAGTGCAGTATGTCTACAAAAATAAATGTAGACCATATGACAATCGATTGTTCTTAATTCAACTTTCAGTGTTCGTTAGTTCCTTTTTATTTTTTAAAATGTAAATCTAATCCCTTAAACTTAGATACATAAATACATAGCCAAATGGCTGGGTTACTCATTTTTTCCCTTTTAATATGTTAAGGTATTTTATTTTCACTGAAAAAAACACGCTAGTTTAAACATTAATTAGTTTTTATAATTACCTGTAGTAGTATTATCATTATCAAAAATTAAAAAATCTGAATATTAAATTACACGTTAAAAAATGTATTATTGGATATCACCTAACTAATGATAAAAATATGGACAGCTATAATTCCAACGTCAATAAAAATAGTGATAATCTTTTGCATTTGTCACTAGTATGTTTTAAATTAATTTTTTTTATGAACTATATTACGAGTTTTTTATTTCAGATATATCGTGCCAGAGAACCTCCCCCCCAATCACCTGTAAATTATATAAACAATAAAGTATTTGGAAATTTACTATTTTAAACAAGGATAATTAATTTGGGTAATTCATTATCTTTTTGCAAAAAATATTATGTTATTTACTTTTTTCTAAAAAGTAAGGTTAGTTATAATTTTCATTTTTACCTAATTACAACTGTTAGAATACTTCGTTTACTTCCCCATCCGATAAGAATCTCATGACCACTATGAAAATATTTTCTTTTATGTGTGATCAACCTGATCCGTTATTACTGCTATGACTGTAGCGAATTATAGTTACCATCTATATCATAAAACGGGAAAAATCAGCTAAGATGGGTTATTGAAAGGATACATTTGCATGAAAACGTCATACAAGATGAATGAAAAAGTCCATCCCAGAAAATCTAATTAATAAAAAAATGGCGATTATGAAAAAAGAAAAACGCTTAATAACAAAACTCTATTATTCAGGTAAAAAAGTGTGTTTTTCTCGTTGATAATAAAATTAAAAAAATAATTAAATGATAATAAAATTTAAAATAATATTTACAACCTGTAGCAAATTATCCATTTGATACCCGTAGAGTTTCATTAAAATAATTTTGTCTTAATTCTGCCGTACTAGTGAACAATATTTTTAATTTCTGCTCACAATCTTTTAGAAGATAAATATTCAGTTGCGAAAAAACACCACTATAAATTAATAAGCATTTCATGTTTTATATTTGCATCAAAGTTATTAATTAGATTTTCTATTGCAAATGATCACTATTTGATAGCAACATAAAAACGATCAAAATTTTAATGTAGGAAAATACAATGTAATAATCGATTGATTACCTGCTCAATTTCTGGAGCCTGCTAGAGTAAATTTTTGCTAATCTTTCAGAAATGATATTGTGCATGACGTCATGGTTGATATAGTGACGGCCTTTTGTATTCGAGGTTTACACTTGGGAATTTCGACTCTTTTGTCGTTGAAATTGTACTTTATAAAGTAGCTGCGAACATTATATTCATAGACAATGTTTTCCATTGCCACAACGAACCCCATTAATTAAGTTGATAATGAGTTTAAGACACAATACACTTAATTATCGTAGATCTCATAATTCAAACCTAACTTACATAAATGAATAAGATATCCGTAATAAAAAGAGAAAAATTTTGAAGTAAATTTGTGAAATTTTATTTTGTAATATACTTTCATCTTAACGAGAAAAGGAAAAAACGTATAATAAAAGAATATGCTAACATTTCTTTTGAATGATAATAGAATTTTTCTCAATCATAATTAATCACGATATTCCTTATATATATATATATATATATATATATATATATAAACTCAAAATGAAAATCACTGTGTTCTATTAATTACCAAAATATTTAAAGGATAAATTACTAGTTTCTTAAATGAATAATGAAAGGTTTTCTCGGTTTTAATTTAATTCATATTACTTATATATACATATATATGTACATATATAATACATATTACTTCTTATTATTTTATACGTTATTTAATATTATCGCAGTAAATATACATCATACGACAAGTGGTTCTCATTCAATTGCAACATGAAGTTCATGTTATGCAAATATTTTAGCTGTTTTCTGTTCTTGCTTTCCGTGCTAAGTTTGCAAGCACGAATAGTTATGCATTTCGTGTTTTAAAGTACGTACATTTTGTGGAATCATTTATTGTTTTGAAAAATTTCTGTATTAAAAAATAAAATCAGTTTCTTAAATAAGAGTTGTAATTTACTAGGTGTTGTAAACCAAACCTGTAACTTAATTATCTAATGTTAATAAGTCACATTAGTTTACTCGTACTGTGTAAAAAATATTTATAAAGTTTAAAATTTAAGTCGTGATTTTTTTTAATGACTTTAATATTCAGCTGCGCAAAATTGAATTAAATAATTTTTTTTCGCTATTTAATGATACTTGGATAAAAAAACAACTTTAAAAATGTAAAAATAACCAGAACCAAGTCTTTAAAAATAAATATTAAACCTTCTTAAGTCACACTTTTAACAAAACTTCTTTGGATACAAATGGCTGGTATTAATGGTGACTGATATTGTTATAACTGAAATGAAGTTCCGGCAGAAATTGTTGCAATTTTGTTTTTCGTTCTATTCATATAGAGTTTTTGCAAACCACTTATTATTTTTTAATAATAATGTAGATATTCTACGTCATAGAAATGTATAATAGTTGTCATAAAATGTTCATATAAACCAAAGTTCCGCATTCAAACAATTCTTGAAAAAAGAGATTCATGATATAAAATTTTATCTTCTAAAGTTAATAAATTTATAGACACAGTTCAAACTTGTTCAACATTTTATAATATTTAAAAGAATTTTTTTATAAAAGCCAGCATGTGATTCTTGAATGGGTTGAATTCGGCTCATAATCAACTAGCAAAAGATTGATTGAAGGTCACCGTTTCTTTTTAATATACGAAATTATGGTGAAAAATAGCTTTTCTCACCTTTAAGTATTGTCCACACTTATCCTTAATTTTCGAATTAATAACTGTATTTTCTTTTTTTATGTAAATTACTTTTCTTGATTAAATTTTTATTGCTTTTTGTATGCATGTGTTTTAACAGAATAATATCATCTCATTAGATTATCTCTTATTGTTTTATGTAACTTCAGTTCTGGGTAACTTGTATCCGCGATTTAAGTTCCTTGGCACCAGTCCGATTTAATATTAAACCAGGTTAAATATTCCTTTAAAGCACTTTACCATTTTACCATATCTTATAGAATGTACAATATCTCAATTAATAAATAGAGTAATAAGATAAACCGTTTATTAAGCAGTTGATGGAATGAAATGCAGTAGAAAAAAATGTTTTATCATGAATAAAACTATCATACGTTTACTGTAAATAAACATTAATCTACTGGAATAATATGTTCATTTTATTATTTATACGAATTTTTATGGAAATTTACTTTGTTCTTATTGCGATTCTTTTTCTTTTAGAAGTATCGTTATTAGAAATAATTTAATAATTTCTAAGTAATCTCAATAATTTTTTTTATTTTTTTGAGTTTCTATAAATAAATGTTACAGAAAATTTACGGTGACAGAAATACAGTTTGGTCTATAACTTATCAGATTTTGTCTTCTCATACTTAGCAAATTAGAGGTCATAAACAGTTGATATAGGTAAAACTACCAACAGATTTGTAAACTTAAATCACTATAAAACATTTTTAACCATTAGTTACAGTTGTAACTGCATTCAAGGAAGTGTTTTAAAAATTTATTTTTATAGTTCATAAACTCTAGAAATACTGGCGTTTCTATTTTGATTCTGTGAAAAAATTGTTTATTACTAATTATTTTCATGAAAGCAGAATTTATAACATAAGTTCCTTTATGTTACTGAAAGTAAGTGAAATATTACTTCCTACATTTCATCGATATGTGAAATATTATAATTAATCAAGTTTTATCTACTAATTCTTTCATTTATACTAATGAGTCATTCTGTTTTATTCAATTATGAACCAGAATAGGTTTATTAATATGTCTGTAATAAATCCAATTTAGCAAATAATAGACGCTTTCTTTAGGTCAAGTTAGAAATGTTTAATTTATGTTTTCCTAATTTAAAAAAAACATATTCCAAAATTACATAACTTTTGTATCTTAATTATTAAATCAGAGGGATTTCTGCTTTTTTGAAGTTTTTTGAAGAAGTACGTTAGCGTATGCCCTTTATTAGCTTTGAGCTTTCCAGTATTCGAACTGACTACCTCGGAATTATCTCGGTTTCTACTTTATTTACAAATTACACAATAAACAATAAATTAATAAATATAGTTGCGTACTAATAACTCCTTATATATGGTCGATTTATGAATGACTTATAATAAACAAAAAAATGTCGAAATGATTGGTTTTTATCTTTCTTACTGCCTTGTACTTTACTTTCCTGGCGAAAAATTTCGGTTTTCAGATTTCAATGGAAATAACCATTTTGACCATCCCCTGAATCCATTTACCTAGTTTCGACCTGACGTTTGTTCGTATGAACATATTTCGTATAACTCAAAAAAAAAAAAAAAAAAATAGCAGTAGGATGTTGAAATTTTAGATTTAGAACTGTTGTAACATCTAGTTCTGCACCTCTCCTTTTTATTGCATTTGACTGAATAAGAAGTGTCCAAAAAAGCCCAAAATCCAAAAAGAATTGGATTTTAGACTTTTTCTTAACTGCAATAATAAGTCCTTACTGAGAGTTATCAACGATATTCATAAGTGTTACTAATTTTCATTGATTCCAGAGTTATGGCAAAATAAAATATTAATTATTGACATGTTCGAATCTTACAAGAGTTTGGTACATCGGCTCGAAACATACTTCATCTCTTTTTTTTTATTTTATTTTTTTTTTATTTAAATATATTGAATTTTTAATAATTATTAATCTCTGACTGTAAAAAATTTACATTAAATTCAGTAACAACAATTAAAATATATATACGAGTATATATGAAATGATATATGTATGTATGAAAATATATCAGAAATAATCAGTAAAATAAAATTTTATGTACATTTCATTTTTGTTAAATGTGGATATGTAATGTAATAGGTAGACAAGAGATTCATGTGGTCTCCAAATCAGATTTTTTTAAATCCGTATGTATAGACTACATAATTCAAACTGTAATCAAATAGTAATTATTAACTACCTACGGCATGTTCATAACTTCATAATTATAATTAAATATTGGATGTAAAAGCCAGTATTCAGTGAAATTATGTTCTATTAAAAAGGGTGGTACGAATATTCTTGACTTTTTAGGGAAGTTTCTTTTTGCATCCGTGAAATATGGTGCAGGTACTTCTCCATACAGCTACTTCCATGCACAATAATGCAAATATAAGAAATTCATTATATATACGAAAATAATTTATAAGAAGTCAATGTCCTTGTATATTGACTATTTAGACAGTTTAACACTATTATTTTTAATAAATTACCGCATTCACTGTATTTTGTGTGTGCAGAGTAACACATTTATTAGAAAAATCTTAAATTTTTATGTTATTAAATATCCATAAATGAATCGATGTTAATGGTTTGTTTAGGAATAAAAAAATTGTACAAAGTAAATGCTCTTTTAATTTTCTATGAAAAGTAAATTGGGTAAAACAAGAAAATAAAACTTTAGTTACAAAGAATTGAGACATTTACGTTGAATGAAAGAGGTTGTTGCAAGAAGAATCATGTAGCAATAATAACTACAGTAAAGGAATAAGCAGTAATGAGTCGGAGGTTTGGCATAGATAATTTTCAAGGGGTAATGGTTGAATAGAATGAGCACATTGCGTTTTGTTGGCAGCCGTCAAGAACAGGCTAAACCGCAGTATTCGGTCGCTCATCTACTACTTGTTTCTTTTTGCTGTTTCATAAGTTACAATCTGTTCTACTTTAATTTTTTTTTTTTAATGTTCCGTAATTGCTTCTATAAAGGAAATGAAGGATTGATTTCAAATAAATTTATGATACTTCGGTTTCATAGTAAAGTACTTAATCTTTTTAATTAGGTTTTCTGTAAATATTATTTCAGCAGTGGACTTTTGAGTCTAAAGATTTATATACAATTAGAAGTGTAACACTAAGATAAATTAATTCTGTAGAGTATTTTTTAACATGTGAAACATTAATTATAATTTATTATTCTACGGACAAAGAAACTGGCCACAACTCTAAAAGTATAACTCTTTTATCCGAATTGGTCTTTTTCTTTGTCCCAGCTCCACTGGCTAGGACCTATAATCAAGTATTACTCAACCTATGATCAAATGATGATTCAAATGAGTGTTAGTCTGATACAGTTGTTCATTTTTTCTCTCTATCTATCATATTTTCAAGCATTCGCTAAAATCTTTGAAACAAATGGTCCACGAAATTCATGAGCCCAACAAAACTTTAGTTATCAATAGTTTATTGATCATAGGGAGTATTCATTTTAACTTTTTCAGCGTACATAGGACCAGAAATATTCGGCCTATTAACATATCCACTATTATTGTTACCAATAACATTACTTCTATCACAATTATGAAAATCATTGTTACTAGAGTTAGTTACAAAACATCTCCTTCTTTTTGGACTAAGATTGTTATTATTGACATTAGTAAAATTATAATTATTACTTGAATTGTTATTAGTTGCAACGCTAGTTGATGGGGGGGGGGTTTGGGAGAATAAACATTAGTTTTATATTGTTGATAAGTTTTACACCCTTTGTAATTCGCTGTATGTTAATCGCTGCAGTTAATGCAGGAAGATGGAACCTGTGGTGCCTTAGAGCAGACTATTGTGGCATGATCTGCACCACATTTTACACAACGATGTGGGAGATTGTATAGATTTTTGGTATTTCAAAAGCATTGGCACCATTTGCATTGGACCATTTCTTTATTAACATACGGAGCTTCAAAGCTTACAAATGTACAGATGATAGATTTCACGTTAGAAATTTCTTTATTATTAGATTTGGGCTCCAAATCTACGAAATAAAGTATCAGCGGTGTTAACACATTGTGTTAAGTTTGGTTTATTGATTTATTATTTGCTTATTCTTCATTATTATTGCCTTTGTCTGTAAAGCTTGTCTGTCTTATTATTTGTATTTGTTATTATTATTGCGTTTGCCGTGTAAACCTTTATGTTTTATTATCTGCTTATTCTTCATTATTGTTGCCTCTGTCGGGTGTGTGAATTTATGTTATGGAAGCAGTAGACCCGCTTTTAACTCTGTTCCCACACTTGAGTCTATTGTGCGTATCCATTAAGAGCTTTCCTTATTTCTTTTTTTTTATTGTTATTGTCTTAGCCTGTTAAAAGCTTTTCGTCAGGTACTTGACTTATTATTGTGAACCCTACGCACCCTTTTTGCAAATATTCCAGCCGGTTGCGTATTTCTATGTGCTTTCCCACGACCCGCCTACGTTCCATTTCCACGTTCAAGTCTATTCTGTGTGTCGGTACGATTGTTTCCTTATTTCTTCCCTAGCGTGTTGTCTTCAGTCTGGCTTCAACATCGTGGCGATCGGACCAATCTTCCAGTTCATCCGTTTTAGGCCGTCGCGTTCTAACAATTCTAACAATTTCTGTAACTTTAATAATGTCAATATCTGTATAATTTCTCTTCAAGTTGAATAAGTTCTTATGTTGATCGGGAAAAGCCCGGCTATGCTACTAGTAACATTATTTTCTCTCATCTATTTTATCGGTCGCTGTACCGTTTTCAGTATAATTTTTATTGGAACAGTTCTCGTCAAGTTTATTCGCGGTGTTACGCGAAACTCCGTTCAGGAGCTTTATCTTCTTCAGTCAAACCTCATTTTATTTCAGTCTACTGGACCTTGGTCGTTGCTGTTCTTCAACGTACGTTTTGGCCGTAGTCCTGGATATATAGATGCGTCTCTCTATCAATCTCTAGGCCTCGTCTTCTAGCATCATCGATTTTCCTTATTATGTGGCAGCATTGTACAGTGAGTTTTTTGTTATAATTGTTTCATTATTTAACTAAAATATTTAAAATTACATTGGAAGTAGTTTTACATATTAAGTAACTGTAAATTTACCTTTTATATTATTAATATAAACTCTCTAATCGATTCTATGCAATTGTTATTGTAAAGTATAGTATGTGCATTAGTTTTTCTCGCATTTTGTGAATTAGAAACAGATGAAAACAATTTTTCTTTTGTCTATACTTTAAATTTATGATTAATTATCTGTAATAATAATTAACTGTTGATAATGTGTTCAGTGTTACTGTAATATTTTTTTTTATATATCTTTTTACTCAAACTAGTCAGTTTTACCATACTAGTGTTTGACTTGGTTTATTACTCGATATAACTAAGATTGTTCATTTTATTTCATTAACAATTGCTGTTTATTCAAAATTTAAATTTTTATCGTTGCTAAGTCTCTGTTTTATAATTTTAAATCACATTATACAATCATTTTCATACCAGAGCATTTTATTTTTTATTACCAATTTTAAATTATCCAAGCACGGCTATTTTTTGGCTATTACTCTAACAGCGGTTCCTTCGTTTGACGATGTAGAACGTTAGCAAGGTTTCTAACCTCGTGGCTCGTGGCCCAACAGAACAGAAACTATAAAACAACAAGAAAACAATAGACGTAAACACCAAGCAGCGAAATCATATCATCATAACGGGTCATCAATAAGATTAAGCACACGAAGTCTTCTTAGTCTCCTAACTCTAGGCTTTTCTCTAGCAGATTCAAAGAGAGATGATTAATGTGCTTATTTTACCTGGATACATACCTTGAAACTATACGTTCAACTTCCTCTCGAAAGTATGGACTGCCTACATAATCGTGTATCTCAGCATTCCTCGGGGACCACGGCGCGTACGTTATGTTCCGTAGAAGTTTGCTCTGAAAACGTTGAATGACCTCCACATTGCTGTTACTGGCCTTACCACAGAGATCTACTCCGTACGTCCATATTGCTTTCAGGAAAGTACTGTAGAGCAGAACCTTGTTGGACAAAGAAAGTTGTGATCTCTGTGTACAGTATATTTACTTAAGCTTATTCGCAAGCAACTTCCTTTTCTCCCGAATAAGATCTTTTCCCAAACAGCCATCAAGGTAAAAGCCCAGGTACCCTACTGACTTGAGATACCACATAACCGAGCTGCAGGGCAAACTTTTCTCTTCATTGTGAAAGTCACGTGGCTAGACTTCGACTAATTAACTTTTATCCGCCATGCACGCACCAAACGCTGATAATATCTATGCAAACTACAAATTCTCTGAGGCAGTTTTCGAGCTATCCTCGACAAGATCGCCGCCAAGAAACCGTCAAGATCGCCGTGTCATCCGGTGTACAACGCATCCGTTACATTCGCTGGATTAGGCAGGTCAGAAGTTTAGGCCAGGAACAGAAACGGTCCCAGAACTGAGCGCTGCGGGACCCCCGACTTGTTATCAAAAAAGGCTGACATCTCTTGATTTTAATTAACGGCGAGAAGCGACCACCTACATAGCTGCGTTGAACTAAAAAATATGGTTGTCTTAGACACGATTTCAATTTGAAAAGAAGACCTGGAATGGAAACCTTGTCAAATGCCTGTTCTATGTCCAAAAAAAGCCAGTCTCCGTAGCCAAGTGGTAGCGTCTCGACTTTTCATCCGGAGGTCCCGGGTTCAAATCCCGGATGGCATTTTTCACGCACACTACAATTCGTTCATCTCATCCTCTGAAGATATAACCTAACGGTGGTTCCGGAGGTAAAAAAAAAAAAAAAAGTCCAAAAAATGCCAGCGAACAGTACTGTTTTTCTTCTATACACCTGACAATAACAATAGTAATTCTATGGGCTTGTCCCACAGGCGAATGACTACTCCTAAAGCAGAATTCATGATCGGGAATCACTCCTTCATTTTTTAACACTGGCCATAATCTTCGCAGGAACAGCTTTTCAAAGATCTTGGAAAAACGGGCTTATAGATCTAAAGGAAGGCTTATAGGGAAGGTTGGTAGGGAAGGAAAGTGTAGCCACATTCTTTCAACTGACACCTTAAGGTATCTTCCACGTGTAGTCGTAAGCCGAGATCCTCAGAATAGGTTCTTCGCATTTCAGTCACCTCCCCCAATAAACTGGCATCCAAGAGGGCTAAAGTATTAAAAAACATATCACTGGTTATGGCGTGACGAGAGGGATAGTAGATTGCTGATAATTTTAGAGGCCCTTAGTCAGTCCAAGATCTCAATCGAGGTCTCCTAAATGTAGGCGGTGTTGAACGGAGGTAGCTGATTGTGCCGTACCCTATTTCTCACCACAATTGCAGTACCCTCATGCGTCTTTCCATCACAGTAGTTGGTTGTGTATGTTGAACAGCTCCTAATTCTCAAATATTTCCTATCAGTAAAATCAATTTCCGAAATAACTGCATTTAGCAGCTGCAGAAGAACAGCTTCTACAATTCTCCATGCGATTCATTACACCATTGATGTTCCATACAGAGAGATTCAGGTAATATTTACGAAAAAAGTCGCCAACTGCTCCTTCGTTACTCGGTGGCATAAGTTTAAAATGCCACGAAACTTGTGCTCCTGACTCCCAATCTCCTGCTGTATAACTGAAACTTGGATCAAATGGTGAGGATTCTTGAGCACCACCCGAAAACCCTCTCATCAAACGTCGTAAAGGCATGCCCTATCAGATTATTTTCACGAACAACACGAATTATTCTTTTGTAGTTCTCAATATCGTTCGATAAACATTACTGTTTAATGGTTATTATTCTCACCGTGTATTCCGCCTTGTTCACCGCCGATTCCAGCAATTCATACAGCATTGTGATATCCGAATTACCATACAATACTATCGGAGGCGGCTTAACCTCTTCCTTTTGTCGAACAATACCGTTAGTCTCCTCCACCGGCAGACCATCAAATATATTCGACAGAGGTATGTCAATCCCAGGAGACGTATCAGCTACCGGCAATGTACGTAAAGGCGGCACTATTTGCCATGGCGGAGAAATCGGAATCGAGTCCGCGATATCAGAGTCGTTGCTATTACCCGAAGAATCATTCTTATTTTCAATGATCTCATCCCTTATTAATTTTCTCCGCGACGATTTCCGTGGATCCCGGTTGGAATAATTGAACCGGCCACGTTTTCTATTCACCAGGTTGCTTTTTACCGCCTCGAAGCTGCTGACCGCTGAGTTGGCCCGAGGTGTGAAGAGAGAACATGACTCGCGCTCCCTCCGCGAGTCATTCGATTACGTATGTCCCAGTTTAGAAGTATCTAGGTATTATCCTTAATGAGAGGCTGCAATTCAGGGAGCACCTGCTGTGTGTTGCCAGGAAAGCTATTGACGCTTTCTTCGGCGTTCGTAGGGTGATTCATCCCGATTGGGGATTGAATTATAGAACCATGCGTATTCTTTACAAAGGTGTCTGTGAGTCAATAATGTAGTACGCTGCGCCCGTTTGGGCTCATCGTTTACAATTCCAAGGGTATATGGCCATAATACTAAGAACCCAGCGTCTTCTACTATTGGCGATTGTCGGAGGTTACAGAACGGTCTCGCGAGAGGCCATCACTGTGATCGCCGACATAAAGCCAATAGATATTCAGGCTTCTTAACGTAGCGAGAGGTTCAAGTCCAAGAAGCTGGGTCTCCTTTCCTCAGACCACATGCGTGAGATAAAAGACCAAGGTCTTCATACTTGGCAGGATAGGTGGGTTATTTCCCAAAGCGGTCTTTATACGCATGGTATTTTCCAGATGTTAAGGAATTAAAGGCGATAAAGTGGGTCGCCCCCAATCGGCATATTACACAGTTATTTTCCGGACATGGTGCCTTTAGGGCGAGTTTGGCGAGGTTTAGGCAGGCAGAGACGGGCTTATGCCCGGATTGTAGGGTTGAAGACACTGTGGACCATGTTCTACACGTTTTCCCCGGTACGAAGGTGAACGTACCAGAGTTGTTAGGGAGCTCGAGACAGTCAACTTCTTTCTGCATCTGCGAGTCAATTGGAAGACTTGCAGTGAATGGACGATTTTGGCTGGTTTCCTCCGTTTTGTCGCACTGAGCAGAATGGCTGAGGGGGCATAGAGTAGTACCCCGGGTGGTTAGGGTCCACCTGGACAGTTTGAGTGGCCGAAGGTAGGCGCTATGCCTCGGTTAGATTTAGATTTGAGTATCAATGGAGACGTGTTCGGGAGCATACACTCCCATGCTCTCGACACGATTGAGGTTGCGTTTGTTTACTTTGGTAGAAATGGAGTGCACCTTTAAGGGAGCTAGGAAACGAAAGTAAAAGTTACGTTCAACTTGCTGTAGTTGGTCCAAGCGAACCTCACAGTTGGAGCTGCGGTGGGAGTTTAGAGGTTATACTCAGCTCCCGAACGGACCAGACCTGGGGTTCGCGAGAATTTTGTGATATTTGTTTGCACTCCATTCTCTAAGCGGTCGTGGCAAGATTGTTAGTCTACGTGAGTAGAATGGCATACGTTTGCTGAGTATGTGGTGAAATAGGCGCGGGGTTTTGATTTACCGCAATTTTCCCTGGCTTGTTTTCTGGGTGGTGGTTTCGCGGTGTCCCGTGTGTTCGTAGAGGGAATTGGACACCAACAAATCAATTTAAATTTTGGCCTTTCTACTTACCGATGTGAATGTCCCTCGAGGCATTGGCATCGGTGGCATCTCCCCGAGGTCCCTGAGGCAAAAAACACTAAAGCGTTATAATCGCCCCGATTTTAATCTATAACTTTACATAATTCACCTAACATTTTCAGTAAAATTATTATAGATTTATAATTTTTTACACTTTTTAAGTAGAGCTAAATTTCAAGCTACTTTATCACATATTGTGCTTAAACGGTTTTAGTTACTTACGTACGCAAAAATGTTTTGTGTAAGCAAAAACGTCACCGGTTTATGATTTCATTTTTTTTTCTTAACCCCCGGAACCACTGTTAGGTATATCTTCAGAGGATGAGATGAATGAATTTTAGTGTGTGTAAAAAATGTCATGGCTGACCGAGATTCGAACCCGGGACCTCCAGATGAAAGGCCGAGACGCTACCACTCGCGCTACAGAGGCCGTCTTATGATTTCATTCTGTAATAATTTTAATGATTTTTCAGTATAAATAAACCACAATTTCATTCTTATGTAATGGAAAAAAAAGCACCTCGGTGAATAAATTCCAAATCTTTTTATTTTTACATATCTACATTTTAATCTAAACCGAATTTATTCAGTGTTTATAAATAAACGGTTTTAAAACGGCTTCAGGTAATATTAACATTGTATATTGTTATTTATTTATTATTTATAATGGCAAAAAAATTCGGGAAACTTTTACCGTTTCCTAAGCACTGTATTGTCAGGAAGTGATGTCTACCATCTTAAACAGAGTTACAATCTACAACTTGAAACGAGCAATTTATTTACAATAGATCTATACGTAGACACAATGGTATTTACTGAATAATATACTTATGTGAACGTGAAAATATTTAAAAAAAAAAAGGATAAATAAAAATACCGCTGATGTACTTTGCAAGAGTATGTAATATCCAACTACGGATTTAATTTGATGAAAACTATTGAAAAAATATGTTTACTTAAATTATTTTAACATCATTATAATAATAATAATTATAATAATACAGTTATTAAGTGTTACTTTGTGTAATTATAAACTATATAGAATGAAATTATAATCACAATATTTATAAATGTGAATCATAAGCCTGCCTAACAACATTTAGCAAGATAGATAACAAGTTTAAACAAGAAAGAATTCAAAATCTCAAAGTCAATTAATACCTTTTAACTCAATTAAATTATATTTTTGTAGTACGTAGTTATTTATCCACATAATAAAGCTATAACGAACCTGTCACTTCTGATAAATGATGTTTTTTCGCCCTGCAGTTTCTAATAATGATTTTAATATCTTCTGTTTGTGATTAATGTTTCCATACATGTTATCCAGATAGATTTAGAACAGATTTTAAAAAAATGGATATCAAAATATCAAACATTATATAAATTTATCTCCAACCACTTCATTTTTATTTATTGGTTTTTATTTTTATTATTTATATACGAGTATGTAAATAATTTATTAAAAAAAAGTGAGACATAGAATACTGGCAATATGATAAATTCTTCTTTTTTTTGTTTATTTCCCTGAAATGCAATGAATCATTCTCATTCAAAAACGACTTCAACTCATCAAAGGCATACAGAAACTCATCAGTAGCCAAACAGATAATCACAATTGCCACATAAATTTATAAAAATTAAGATATTTAAACTTTGAAAGGGTTTTAAGAATCTTTGAACTGCATTACATTTTTTCTTTCTTCATACTTCCTTTGTGTGAGTTGTTGAAGTAAGATTCAGCCGTAACGATTAACATTTGTTTGTACTTTATAATGGAATAGTAACACGTCATAGTATTTCTAATAATACAAATAAATTTTAAATGTTATTATTGAAGAACTTTTTTTTTGTGTTTTCCAATATTTTTAAACCATTCTTACTAAAATTTATATCTAATTACAGACAATTTCATTGATATAATTCTAAAGGAATGGAGATTTAACGTTCTCACAGAATTGGCCAAAACTAAATTAAACGACAAAAGTACTGAAAAAAATACCTAATATATCATTTCTGGGAATCTGTCCAACATTTGCATCTACATTCAAGAATAAATGAATTATGGTGGAAGTACTTGTAGGCGTCCCGAGTTTTTTGTCTTTTGTTCTACGCCAAAAATAATGTTCTTTCTACAAAGGAGACAGGTCAATCTTCAGAATTTATTATAAATTAATATCCTAAAGTATAAATCTATCACATCTTAGAAGTATCATTCGATGAGTACATCCTTACAGAGTCATTACGTCACTGCAAAAATTTAATCAAAATACTTCCTTTTTTTTAGGTTTTTAAAGGTAAAAAGAACTTTTATTTATTCTTTATTGCAATTATTCTTGTATTCTTTATTCTTAAATTAACATTAATTTATTCAAATAACATAAAAATTTCATTAAAAGAGCATTCTTTGATTAGTGAATAAGTAAAAAGAGTACGATCATATTTAAATTTTATCTTTGAATTATTTATCTGCATTGCAATATTAGCTTTAAGCTGAATGGTTATATATATATTCTATTTCTTCCCAAAAAAGATCAGTATGTTAGAATCGGGTATTTTGTTTTAATACGGCAAAATTACATAAAAATCATAATAATATTTTATGTAATGGAATTGTAGAAACCTACTGATAAGTTAGAACCCCAATAATTATAAGGTATTCATAAAAATACTTTTCGTTATCAGGACTATTACCAGATACTTATATCCCCTTTCTGTGAATCAGATGAACAATACCATAACAAAATTTTTTTTTTCTGGAATATTAAGACTAGTATACAAATCCTTAAAAATGATAGTAACAAGAAAATATTCTTGCTCATTTCTGGTAAAAAATAACCGACATCTCGTTTCCTATACCTTAATATTTCGCAGTCAGAAACGCACTTATTTTCAACTACAACGTACGACATACGTTCGTCTAACGAGTGACCCAACACACAAGCATTCTGTTTAGACTCACTCGCCACTCTGATTCACTGCATAACCTCAAATTGAGGTTATGTTGTCTATTGTCTTGCTTAAATTGAGAGTAACCGAAGATCTTTATAATGCTTTAAATCTTTATAAAGGCTTACATGCACAACTTAAAATAGACTGCTATAGTATATTTAAATTTCAATGGAATTGTAGTAGTTTTGGGGATTTACGAGCCAAAAAGTTTATAAATAGGCATCTTTTTCACTCTTCCCACACTCCCTCACTCACTCGTGCGTGCGCGCGCGCGTGTGTGTGTGTGTGTATACACAATTTTAAAACAATATATACATATAAAAAAATTTCATTTTAAGTAAATGGTATTTTCGTACTTTTCATACCTGATAACTAGAAGAAAATTTAATTTTAACACCAATCACACCGGGCTACCATGTTACGTCCCAAATAACACCATAGTTTTATTTAAAAAAAGTCGGTAAAAAACCAAACTGTATAAATTTTTCAAGAAATACACATGAACGGGTTAGTAAGTAAAATTTCAAATTTCATAAACGTAATTCACTATTTCTTAATAAGAAATGAAGATAAATATTACTCTAAGAAATTTTTTCCTTCAAAATATTTTTTTTTACTGAATTACTAATTTAATTCAAATTTCATCATTTTTTAACGACCGATTTTTTTCTCAAATGACTACCATTAATTTGTCCCAATGATCCGTGTATTTTTTGTTTCCCATTAAGTTGACAAAATTTATAATAAAAAAAAAAAAAACTATACAGTAAATTCTAATAAACTGAATTTAGTGATAACATTACAGATTACATTCCAGATTTGAAAAAAGTAAACATTTCTTACAACCAAACTAAATATAGTTTATTTTTAGCAAAAAAAAATAATTAAAAATAAAAATCAATGACAAACATCCTGAGAGTGATGAGATACTAGAAGTTAAGTTTTTAGACAGAGATTTCAACTGATTCATCTAACGTACAGAAATGTGAGTGAGATTAAAGTTTATTGTCACTCTATTTCATAAAAAAAGAGAGGCAGTAAATAGTGACGTGAGACAGGAGAGTGCGGAATTAGAAGAAAGAGAATCGCTGCTGATACAATACGTATCGTACAAATGTGCTACGTATTATTATGCAGTTTAGGAAACGAGAGATTACGGAAAGTAATTAACTTATTAAAATGCATGTAATAATATATGCACCCGGTGCATTATTAAACGTTAGCAGATTTCACATGAATGTTTTAACATCATAATTTATTTATTTAAACTGAGGAAATTCTAATTAAATTTTACAAACATAAGGTGAACTTAATTTTTATGAGATTAAGTATTATATACACAAAAATTATTTATATTGGACATTTAATTAACTGTTAATAATTTATTTACTTCTTTATTGTAGAAAAGTTATTTCTAAGTTGAGAAACACAACATTTGACAATAAAAAAATTTGGTTTAGTTTATCAGGACGTAACTCTAGTTAGAATAAATAGAGTACACTTCATTATGTTACTACAATGATATCACATTATCTAACTTAATTACTGAGATCAAAATCTAATTTCAATTAAAAAACATATATATATATATATTTTGTATTAATGATTTTTATTTTTCTATTATATCATATATTATTTCTATGTTACATAAGGACAATCAAGTTGCTGCTAGCAGTAACATCTGTCTATATAGTAGCCAGTATTCTGATTCTAGTCGATTAATTGTTAACAAAAACTAAAAAAAACAGAAACCTTATTTAAAATCCTTGGAAAATCAGTTATTTCCTGGCATAAACCAGAAATGTAAACTTAGTTGGAGCTTTAAGGTATGAAATTTTTCTCTTTAAAGACTAACAAGAGTATTGCTTTTAGTTAGAAAATTAAGATTATGTAAAAAATTAACAATTGTAATTAATATTTACTACGGCTTTTTCCATTCTATTATGTCATCATTAAGACAATGATGTCATCATTTTTTTTTTTTTTTGGTTAAGGAGAAACTATCCAGGGTCGTATTATTTTGAAAAGAATAATAATGGTTTTGCCGAAATTTCTTTTTTTAAATGTCGTTTCACCGGCAGCCTTTTATGCCCAGGTTTTTTCAACTACAGATTATAATATTAATCAGTTTATATACAGTTTTCAATGTAATCTTTGACAACAAGCATACAGAAAACTTTCTATAAGGGTCCTTTGTACGAACGTAGTAATAGACGTAAGTTTATGTTTAATGTGCCTCATCCTAAGTTAACCAAGGCACTCTATAGCCAGTCCCATCTGAATGTTAAATTATTTAACAAACTCCTAACTTCGTTAGAAGTGTTACATTATAATGATGATGTAATTAAATAATTAAAAAATAATCCTTTCTATTTAGTGTTGAGTTTATTCATATGATTATTTAAAGTTTACGTAATAGTTCTCATTCTACCCGATGTCCACGGATTATTGTTTTCTTTTTTTTTTAATTTATTTCATTAACCATGTTTTATGTTATTTTTTTATTTATATTTTTTTTATGTATTTTTTTATATTTTATAAAATTACCTTATTAATGAAATAATTATGATACTTTTCTTTAAGTCTTATTACTCAAAGCTAAATGTATATTTTTTTGTTGTGGATTACTTTTCTGATTTTTAACTATATATATATAAAATTTAGTTCTTTATAAATATATATATATATAAATTATTTCTTTTATTATAATTAATATTTTCTGTTTTTCTGTAATTGTATAAGTAATTTTTAGTAATTGATGACATACATTATGTGAAAATAATTTTTCTTTCTGAGATTCAGATCATTACGTTATCATTTAATATTTAAAATTAATGGTATTTTGATAATTTTTTTCATGGGTTTGATATTATTGTGATAATGTTAATTTCTTAAAGTATAAACCATCATCGCCATCATGCAACTGTCGTAAAATGTAATTCACTCTAAAGTTTTTTTTTATGTTAAAATACTATTGAATATAACAAATAAATAAAATAAATACATGTGAGTAAACTTTCTATTATTCGAGAAAGTCATTCATTTGACAAGAATAGGAATAGGAATAGGAGATATGTAATATTACATGTATATTTATATTATAATATAATATTTTTTACTGGAAACGGTTACTGGTGAAAGTAGATATTGTGCTCATCAAAACATTTTGAAACCTAAAAATAGTAAAAACACGAAAATTAAAATTTATAAAAGTATTATGAGATTATAGTCACGTATGCATCAGAAATGTAGATAGTCACATTATTACTAACATTACAGACAGTTAATTATGAGTATTACTTGCATAGGTTGGAGAGAAGATAAAATAAAAGAAATATATGACACCCACTAATTTGTTTTAAATCGTATATAAATTATGTAATATTGATTATATTATGATGTATAGAATCTTACTGCTAATAAAAATTATTAATAGATTAAATCTTTATATAATATATCATTTTTCGTATTTTGAAAACTGCCAAACTAATGCGTAAAAAATACACATTGTATGAAATTTTGTTATAATTTGAACTCTTTATTTTTTTTGCAGAACAAAAATGGAGGTATAATATCATGATATATCGACAGACCTAAATGAAATAAAAAAACAACCAGTTTTTTTAGAATCTTTAAAATAGATATTACAATCACAATAATAACAATTTTAATTCTATCAATAATTTCAGCAAAAAAAACTTTCTTTTTTTCAACGACTATTTAAAATATACCTATCAGTTTTCGATTCACTTAGTAATAAATATAACCCTTTTCTTGAAATTTATATTTTATAGTTCAATAAGTTTATCGCTGTCATTTTTTATTTTACTTGCTTAATAGACTTGAGTTTGTATTATGGTAAAATAGAAATGAAACAGATGAATAAAGAATAATTTAGTTTGAGGGAAATTCACTTAAATGAAAAACATGTTCTTTAAAAGTAAGCATTAAAAAGAAGTTAATAACTAATTACTTTAAAATGTCTAAATAAAGTTGTGCATGTAAGAAATTTGTTGACTACAAGAGACTGTTACAGAATATTATACAATTGAAAAATACATTACACTTATTAAATGAGAAAAAATGTTACAAGATTATTAAACCAGCATTTCTGAAGGAAATAATTTGTTATTAATTTTTGCGTGTTAAATAATTAACTCAATTATAAATTTTGTAGTAGTGATAATAAATTATATTATCAATTATGTTGTAGTGTGATACTGATTTTTAAGACTTGGAGGAGTTGCTGTCTGTCAATCGCCCTCAGTGTACGCCACGGGTTTGTTTCGAATCGAATAGAAGAGAACCCGAATGATCACGCAGGGCTAAGTATATGCCATAGGGATTAGGTGCGGCCCCTGCAAGACTGGGGATAAGGTTTTTTAATGGTTAACCACCCTGCACTGCCATCACAGTAGGCCTGGCGGCGGCTGGTAAAGCTTTTTCCTCCTCCTGCGGAAAAAAAAACCACTTAGAACTAGGAGTTAGGTTTTCGTTGTTTTTCTGTTTATAGTTTAAGTTTATGATTATTGTTTTCGTTATTAAGTGTTATTTTCTTGCATTTTCTCCGTCGTTTTGTGGTATTTTATAGTTGTGTTTTTAGAGTTAATTTTTTTACGTTGTTGTTTTCCTGTTCGTTATTTTACGTGATTTTCGTACTTTTAAAAATGTTTTTCCTTAGTTCCGTGGCGTTATTTAACATATCCGTTGTTAATTTGTTATTTTTATTAAACTGTTTTTGGTATTTTATATATATATATATATTTCAAGATCCGGGACCATCGTCAGTTTTTGCTTCAGAGGATGAGAGAATGATTTGTAGCGTGTATGAAAAAGCCATGCCTAAAGGGATTCGAACCCGGAACCTCCCGATGTAAGGCCGATATTTTCACCTCAGAGGCCGGTGGTGTTTAAATTTATAAAAAAAAATTTTTACCTACGATTGTCAAGGCTTTTTTATTGGTTAGCTTTATGATTGTCAGCTATGTTTATTTCGTTTACAACTTGTTGACATTCAGCTTCCATAGTTTATTAAGTCGACTTTCATGAAAATAATTTTATTTAAATTATTTTTTTACATTAGCTGTTCGGAGAAGGGAAATTTTGAATATTTTTTTCTCTTCTTCTGATAAATGGTTTATTCAGGTGGATCTGGAGACGAAATCCCAGTAGATGAGGAGAGGTTTTCTCTAGTTGCGGTCGAACTTCTTTAAGGATATGAACCGTAGTGTTCGTATGTTGGAGTCTTTTGAAGAAATTCTGGCCCAATTATAAAATGGATCTCAGGGGCAAAAACGGGATCGACCAAGTACGTAAGACCTACCCAAATGTACTATATTTTCTCCGACGTAGCATTTGAGACTACATACATGGAATTGGGATGTGCTACGACTTGGTCGCTAGAGGAGGTTGAGCGGGCGGTCGAACACATAAACGGAAACAAAAGATGGAGAAAAATCGAAACTTTTGAATTGCATAAATTTTGAATGAGGAAACAGCGGAAAATAGAATAGTTTTATTTTAACCGTAAAAATATTTTTAAAAACTAATCTTAAAAGCATCATATGTAGTCAAGAAGTTACGATACAATCGTAAAACGAAACGAAACAGTCATAATCTTGTACACATTTTCCTGATGAAAAAAAAACAGAAATAAGTGATAATGAACTGGACATATTTTTTTAAACTCATAAAAATGTATATGAGAAATATATGGAAACTTATATTCAGATTTACGGCTAAATTTTAAATCTTTCAGCAAAGACTAAAACGGTGCAAATTTAGTTTTACTTAATTTCTAAAACTACTGTACGTACTATGATCGTAAATATATTTATAAAAACTTATACCTAAATCCCATAATAATAATAATAATAAACGCTGAATATCAGTTCCTTAACTTTGTTTCCATCTTTATAAATTGTGAGAGAATTAACGAGAAATAAAAATAACTGATTCAGTGTAAATTTCATAAAATTCAGATAGTAATTTTTGACAAACAGCATTAATGCGCTTAAAGTTTTGAATAAACTTAAAAAATCTGTACTTTTTTGAAGAAAGGTAGACTTGTATAATTCTTGCCTATTCAAAATATTACAAACAGAATTTTTTTTAAAGATGAACATAAATCTCTCTCATAATACTCGTAACACGGTCATTGCCAAAAACGATACATCACTCAAACAGTCAAAATCAAACTTCTCATACAAATTTTCTCTACCCTATTTTATTATTTCTTTTTGAAGAAAGAAAAGAGATATTGTTTTAACTTTTTATGTCGTAAACTGTATCTATAGAATATATATTTTCCTTAAAGTTAGTTTTCTGTTTTATGAAAATATGTTCTATTTTATGCGCTACAGTTTCTTGAAGTTCTAAAACTATATGAATTAATAATGAAAAAAACAAAAAAAATTAGAACGCGCTGTATGAAAACAATTTTTCCGAAAATAATATTATCATTTAAAAAATATATTAGTAAAGTTTTTTTCATATAAATTATTGTATCATTAATGAGTATTTTGTAAATCTTTCCTTCCTTTTGTTTAAAATAACTAATTTTAACAATTTAATTACTTTTGAAGATAGCCATAAAAGATTTCTTGTCTTTTTTGTTTGTCTTGACTGTCTTGAATATCTTATTCTAATTAGTACGCACCTACTGCTGTTTTTCTATTATGAGCTAACAAATCTTCTAAATGAGAAAAATAAAAAACATTATGGATCTTTTTAACAGTTACGTAAATAAGGTTTTTTTTTATTCCTATCAACGCAATGAAAGTACAAAAACAAATAATAATTTTATACAGAGGTTTTTAGTAGATATTGATCTCCACGAATCCATTTAACAAAAAAAAAAAACAATTTTAGCGTTTAAAAATTCCGTAAAGATATATTTTCATTCTTATTATTGAAGGCCTACATTTTGTTGACATTTCTGAACTGAACTAACCAATCTGAATGAAATTTAGTTCTATTATTTCTGTATATGAGCATTTATGAAATTAGTCTTTGGTATTAATGATTCATGAGGAAGGAAGAAACGGAGATGTAAGACAAAAAAACACATTTTTATTTTTCCTATTTCTGGATTCACTGACATTTATGTCCTAATTAAATGATTTCTTTACATTTTGGTATGTCACTATAATTATCAGTTCGGGTGATTTTAATCAGAGGTAGGCGGAACAAGGATAGTTTATTTTCGATTTTCTCGTAAAATCAAAAATCGTCACGAGACGCTAAACATATATACAGCAATGCTCCAAGAGCGCTCCTGTACAATGTTTAGATGGGAGAAAAAACATCGATGATCTGTCCCAATGATTCACAATACACTTCTCTTTCTTTTCTCTCTCTCTTTTTCTCTTTCTGTATTCTTATGCATATGCGCATATACACTTCATCAATATACAGTAAATGAAGATGTTGATTTCACTTCTCTTTCTTTTCTCTCTCTCTTTTTCTGTTTCTGTATTCTTATGCATATGCGCATATACATTTCATCAATATACAGTAAATGAAGATGTTGATTCCACTTATCTTTCTTTCTCTCGCTCTTTTTCTCTCTTTCTGTACACCGGTACGCATATACGTATACATTAACAAAATATAGAATGACGGTTGCAGTTATCCGGTGCGCGTTGCTTTGTAGATGTGATTGTGTATAACTATACGTATTGAAGTGTTTGTTAAGTTTTTTATAAAAAATTAATCTTAAAATAATTGTTTAAATTCAATTTAAAAATAATATAACAAATTTACAGGATATTTGGATCGATTTCATTCAAGAGTATTTATTTCATATTTAAGTCATCATAAACCAATTGTTTCATTTTTAGAAGAATCTCATAATACAAATAATGTAAATATTACAGAAATTTTAGAAGATAATGATAATAAAAATTATATAAACATTACAGAAATAGATTAATAATATATTGTAAAAAAAAAAATATTATAATTCATTATTAAAATGTAAACGTTTTCTAACACTTATTTAATAAAGAAAACCAGTTTACCTTAATTATAAAAATTGTTTAATTAACCATTACACTATATTATAAATAAATTTCTTAAGTAGTCTATTAAATCATTTTAAATGAATAATAACTTACTTTAGAATCGGCAATAGAATCAAATATAATTATTAACCAATGATTGGTACTCATTGTTTTAAGATTTCACTTCTGTTGGCCAGTCCTGCTACTGGCTTTTTTCTGATAGAGTTTTTTAACACTCATTTTCAATTTTAAATCTCATAAAATATCAAAGAAGCCATCTTATTAATATCTGAAAATTTATTATAATTTTTTTTAAATTTTTTTAGAAACATACATTATTTTTGAGTGAGGTAATTCCGATTTCGTTATCGTAGTTTTAGAAGAAGTGGGCTAACAATTTTTGATTTACTAGAAATTAACTTTTAAAAATCTTGCATCGTATTAATTTTTTTTGTAGATTTTGAGTAATATTAGTATTAAAAAAGCTTGCAACTCCTTGCATTACTAAGATACCGAGGTAGATAAGATTAATTAACTACTAGTAATTTATCGAAGACTGACATTGGTCTCCGTGGATTACTTTTTAGGAAAATTAGTTTTTGCAATAAACTATCAAATAAAGCAAGACTAATAATCACTGAACATTAATAACTTCATCAGCCAGTGAAAATCAATGTAAATAATACCGTTTATTTGCTACAAATGTTGGCAGGATTTATTATAACTGGACCTTTGCATTGCTGGTGTAAGAATATAAGCCTCTTAAGAGATACTGAATGATATTCATTCTACACTTTCATTAAAATTTTAAAATAAGACACAAGTGGTGAATTTATCCCTCCAAACTCTTGACAAGCCACAGCTAAATGACATCAGTGACTCTGTTCAGAGATCATCATACACAACTTCACAAAACTTGGTAAACTCAGCAGAAATATTGAACAAAACCACAACTCATAAAGTGGTGGTTCTACAAAGCTCATAAGTTTTTGATTTGCAACAGACCTTTCATTTACCAATTATGCTACTATAAAGATTTATTATTGTGTACAAAAAAAAAGAAGAAAGTTAGCTAGAAAATAGTTTGAAATATGCATGGTTTATAGTTAATAATGAATTTTTGAAAATAATGAAAAATAATATAGATTGTAAATTAAAATTTTATTAAGAAAGTTTTCCCACTAATTGAAAATTATATATGTTCTCCCTTTATTACCTTGGGGATATCCTCCTTTTGTTAAATGAGGATCATATAAAAGAACTGAGGGAAGATTAAAGATTGACTTTTGTAATTTCATTAATTTAGATCATCCGGAGGTCCCGGTTTCGAATCCCAGTCAGGAATGGCATTTTTTTTCACACACACCACAATTCATTCATGTCATCCCTCTGAAGATATACTTAATTGTGGTTCCGGAGGTTAAACAAAAAATAATAATAATAATTTAGATAATTGTAAACTAATTCCCTTTTTGTTTGAATATAAGAAATATTAATAGCAATTTTGAAATACTTTTTTTAATATAAATTTCATTCCTGATACTATGAGTTTGGTTGACTTGAAATATTGATAATGTATCATATCGTCCCTTTAGTGGTAAACTGGTTATTTTATAATTTTTCGAGAGTTAGATTAGTGCATTTTCCTGTAAACTAGACCAATTTACATGACATTAAAAAATCTAGTATTTATCTCGTTAATACTGCAAATAAATAGTCTTATAGGCTTACTAACAAAAAGTCTTATAGGTTTTTTGAAATACGAGAGATTTGTTTTAAAAATAAGATCAACTAATGAATGAACAGATTTATTGATTTACAAAAGGAAAATTTTTGTTTAGTAAATTTTTATACAATGTTTTCTTGCAAATCATCAGATTATCTCTTGTTTACTACTAAAAAATGTTTGGTGATTTGTTCTGTAGACTCAGTATCTATTCTTTAACAAGGAGAATAAATATAACGTCTTTAAGAAATACTTCTTGAATATATAAAATATCAATAAAACTATCATCAATGATTGGTTTTTAATCTTATGAAACTGGCCATTTTCAGATATAGTCCGCTATATAGCTAATGAGATAGACGCTCTATAGCTATATATAGCTAAAAAGTGTTCTATATAAAAAGAAATTAGTATACAAGTAAGGAAAGAAGTATGATAGTCAAAACATAACTTGCTCAACAGGGCACATATTTTGCATATCATTTGAAGGAACTTAGTAAATCATCTTCTAACAAAAATTTTACATCAAAAACTTACAAACAGATGTGTATAGGTACTTACGCATGTAAGTATTTAACCATTTTTCCTGTTTTAAGCATGGTATCTACAGATTCGATGGATTGATTTGGATGAAATTTTATACTATGATTTTTATGAAAGAAAATTGATGAATTTCAATTTTGAGTACAATCGATCAAGAAGGCAAAGAGATATGGATTTTATTACGTCGTATCTCAAAGATTTTCACAAGGAATAGGTCAATTTTTAAGCTCTTAACCCTGCTATTCTGTTCCCATTTACTATACACATGTACTGTTCGGGTCAATATGACCCGAGGCAATAATTTTTCTTTAATTTTGTA
>JAAAKQ030066768.1:0-15599 GCA_010016005.3 Zanna intricata | reverse complement strand
GAAAAATTGTAAAAACCGCAAAAAATCGAAGACGAAAATTGCACTTTTCTAGGTTTGACAGCAAATAATTTAAGTAATTTTCAATAAAATGCATGCTGAGCGGGTAAATTTGTGAAGAAAACCGTTCGAAATTTAAAACCAATTATTCTCTGAAATTCATGAAAATTAAAATATTTTCAAAAATATTTGTTTAAGAACATTGTTCGAAATGAATATAAGCAGTTTTTACGAAAATAACGTGATTTCGTTAAGTTTGTAGTTTATTATGTAATTAATTATATTTTATTAACTAAACATTGTAGTGTAATTATTTATTCCTCAACAAGTATGAAAGAGTAAATCATTTTTATTAACGCGGGAGGGTGTTCCTTCTAAATATTTTAAGCTCAGATTTCAAGCCGTTCTTGCACGATGCGTGGGTTAACAAGCTTAATCGAGAAAATGAACTAATTATATTTTCAGTCTTTTTTACGTATCATGGTAATTAAATGAAAAATAAATAAACTCAAAAAGAAAAACAATTGTTTGTATTATAGAGATTAAGAAAGTTTTTTCGAAATATGCTGTTAAGGAACCAGAACTGAATAATTTTAGAAGTCAACAGAGTTGGGGAAAATCGTAAAATATCGATGAAGTTTATTTTTCAACGTGTAAAACTTAGGAAATATTAATTTTGACTGAACTTAGCAATTAGTAATCTTCTAGAAGTTGCATGCAGTAAGCAGTTTCATAATTATTATCCTGTTTAAAAAAAATATCTCCCTATAACACAAACGAACAAACGTTAATTATATTTTCGCATACATCACACATTTATAAGTATCAAATCAAGGTTTTTTTTTCTTTCTTTTTTATAAGTGATATGTCACGTATAACAACATATTTTAATAATGACACGTTTAAATTACTGTACAAGTAATTATTACTAACCTGTTACTGCGATAATATTGTACGGTTATTTCTGAAACACTTGAACCAGCATTTTCTTTTTATTTGTAAAATTACTGTTAGTTAACGGAGTTACAACTTCTTTCTTATTTAGAAAAAAAAAATAGAAAAGATTTTGTTCATTGCTACAATTTTATTTTAATTACAATTCAGTTAAGTACTAATAAGTGTGTGTGGAATGGGTTTTACTCATGCACAATATGTAATTTACATGTACTATAAACAGTAGATAAATATGTGCGCACGCGCATACACACCTTTATAATCCTCTTTACTACAGCCTTAAAAGGCAGTATAAATTAAGTTTCGTGAAATTTAAAATCAGTTTTTAGGCCTTTTTAATAAAATTTTACAAAGTAAAAGAAAAAAAAAGTTTGTACTCAACGAATTTTGGATAACGCACAATAGAATAGTAAATTAAATTTTTCCAAATAAAAAACCGGATGCGGGAGATTTACTACTTAGTTATTTAAATGTCCAACAAGTTCTTACTCTAATTATGGGGTTTTTGAAGTAACTACAGATTATATTATCGTACTTAATTAAAATATACGACTTAATCCAGAAAAAAACACAATTTTAGAGTATCGGGACGTTTGATATTGTATTATAGCAGACGGCAAGAATATGATCCACAGCCGCAGGCGGCTGGCTACATTACAATGTTAGGAAAAATCACATTTATTTCGGTTATTACATCGATAAGAGGTGAAACTTATCTTTCTCATGCCAAATGTTAACTTCTTTATTTCTTGGATTAGATTTCTAACAACTTATTCTGTCGCTATCATTAAGCAGTTTCCTCCGTCGCACAGCATTTAAGGAAGTGATAATGTCTTTTAAGAACTGTGATAACAATGAATACTTAATGTTAAATTAAGACGTAAGCCAGAGTTAAAGTTACAACAAATTTTACATCGGTATACAGTTTTCTATTTCTCGCAAAAAGCAGTACCGGATCGGCGTTTCGGCATCAATGCACCCCAGGCGTAATCGTCTTATTTCAGATATATTAGACTAATCATACTCTGGTTTAATGATTAAAAAATAAATGAACACAACTAATTAAACAAATAATTTAATCAATTATGGTGAGGGTTAGAAACTTCTCACCAAAAACGAAGAGTTCTTGTTTATTTTTTAACAATACTTTTTTCCCCTAATATTATTCTCTTTGACCGTTGTATTATTTGTATCCAAATCATATGACTTGAATATTAATTCAAAACATTTCTCATAATATTACGCAGACTTACTGTTGTGATTTCCAAATAAGAATATAAATTCCAATAACCAATCTTGATGATAGAGGAACATGCCCTTGTGTTAAAACACAATTAGAACTTTCAATTTGATTTACGAAAGATATTGGTTTAAGCGCAAAAAATAAATGGTTTTTTCTCGTTTATAATACTCATTCAGTTCTAAAAAATGTTTTAAAACTATAATTTCTTTTTCAATTAAAAATTAAATTATGTTTTTGAATTATACCTTCTCTATCCTAAATTTTTTTTTTCTTTATCTGTTTAACCTCCGGAACTACCGTAAGGTATTACTTCAGAGGTTGAATGAAAATGATGCGAACGAAGTGTAGTCTTGTACAGTCTCAGGTCGACCACTTCTAAGAAGTTTGGTTAGTTGAAACCCAACCACCAAAGAACACCGGTATCCACGATCTAGTATTCAAATCCTTATAAAAAATACCTACCTTTACTAGGATTTGAACCTTAGAACTCTCGACTTCGAAATCAGCTAGTTTGCGATATTGTCTCTATCCTAAATTGGTGGGTTAGTTTTTTTTCAAGAGGAACAATTCTTTAAACATGCTGCATTTAAAGGGGGGGGGGGTGAGAACGCAAAGTTCCAGAATGCGAACCTGCATAACTCTTTGTCATAAAAAAAAAAAAAAATAGTAACAATTTTTGTTATATTTTGTGGCAATAAGCTTTTCGACAAATTAATGTCTTTAGTGGATGTTACTAAGTTTTTATTTTTAAATTCATCAGAAAATCGTTTTGAGTTTTTACTTAATGAAATAAACTACCGTTTAGACATTCTCTATTTCTTTCTCTCACTCTCTTCTTTTAAGTTCCGTTCACAGAAAAACGTAAATATTTTATTGTTTATATAAGAAATTATTACTATTCTTTTTGATTAGTATCTTCTTACTATACACTGATTGCAAATGACAGAAATGAATAATTGATTTTATTTCGCAGACAACTGGTGGAATGCTACGACAATCATGCGTGCGCGTTATCTAGATGGTTTTCCTAGCGTGTTCTAAAATAATAATCAGGAATTCCTGTCGTTTCATTTTATTATATTATTTGTATTTTAATTATATCTACATCTTGGATATTAATGTTTTATTTTCCATATAAATTTTACGTTTCATTTATTCATTTATTCTCACGTATTTCTGCGCACTTAATTTTAATATAAAATTATGTTCGTTGAATCTACATAGATAATTTAAATGCATTATTAAATTCCGTGAATACTGTAACTTAAAATTTAAACAACTTACATAAATATAAAATTCAACTTTTATTATACAAATAGTTTTGCATATTATTTTTGTAGAATATCGTTGTGCTTCATACAAAATGAAAATGAAAATAAAAATTTTTGTCTTTTAATCTTATTGTCTTTTTTTTCGAATTAAGAACATTTTTTTCTATTTCATTTCCTATTGTGTAAGTTGCAATTCCCGTTTCAATGAGATGAGCGTGATGTGTATCTTCCTGATGATACACATGTAAATAACGTATAGTCTTGTACAGATTCAGGCCGATCGTTCCTGAGACGTATAGTTAACTGAATCCCGACCGCCAAAGTACACCGTATCCACTGTCTAATATTCAAATCCGTATAACTACAACCACCTTTTACTAGGATTTGAACCTCAGCTCCTTCGACTTCGAAAATCAACTGTTAAGCGACTTGCTACGACAAATTTAGTACTAGACCAGCCCGGTGGGTTAAGAATATTTAACGATTAAATCTAGAGACGAAACGTTTAAATTTTTATTTAAAAAAAAATGCGAGTTATATTTTTTAACAGTGCTGTTTGGAAAAAAAAAATATATATATATATATTTTTAAATCTCTTCTTTTATAAAATAATTACAGAACGGTATATTCAAAGAAGTAATGAAGAAATAAAAGCCAATTTCGTTTAATAGTCCATATCGGGAGACATAAAAAGGGAAAGATTAAAAAGTATTAACAAAAAAATTAAAAAGAATAACTTACTGTCTGAAAAGATGTAGACTCTTAAGATAACGTAGTAAAATTTTCAAGAAAATTCTTTTTTATCAAAAAAGAATAACTTCAAGCTTATATCAACAGAAATTGAAGATATCAACAACCTAAATAAGAATTGAGAGTGTAGTTAACTCGATTTAAATGTATGAAACGTGTATGGCTGTTTGTTTTATTTGATACAACAGTCTATGGTTGTGCCTAGAAAAATTATGTGTTGTATGTGACAGGAAAACAACTTCTATTTAATATTAAGAATCATCATAACATAAAAAACCCCGCCACCGGTAACCAATAGGAAACGAATCGTTGTGTCCCTTAACTACACCACCGTTCTCATATTCATTCTATGTTTGTTTTCTTTCAGCAAGACAATCGACCTGAATTATTCAAAACTAGCGGTGTGGCATTGTTTACACTAAAGGGTGCTTCCATATGATGACATAAAAACCAAATAAAACGTAATTCAGTTTTTATTTTACTACATGTGCTTTTTATTCATTTTTTTAAAAATGTTAATTTAAACTTACCAAAATCTACATATATATGTATATATATATATGTGTGTATATATATATATACATAAAACATGTACGAGTCATTCATTATCAACGTTCAGGAAAAGTAGTGAAGATAACTTGATGAGAATTTATATATACGTTCTTCTTAAGGTGTAAGTTTACATTAAGCAAGGATTCTTTAATGGCATGACAATGAAATTTATTTATTTATTTTTTTAATTTCTCGGTAACATATGAAGATATCAACTTGATCTTTAGTATATGAAATCTTCCTATGAATATCTAAAATTCATTTTCTAGATTTTTCGAAATTCGACCTTGAAAGGGATGAAGAAGGATAAAATATTTTGATGAATAATAGAAAATTTTCCACATTTTCGAATATACTAAACGAGATATTCACTCGATGTGAGCTTGCAAATATATTCAGATAAATATCTAAAAACCATTTTCGAGTTTTCTGAATTTAGAAAGGTTAAGGGGTAAAAACATAATTTTTTTTACATTTTTGCCATTTTATGCTACCGCTATTGAATCGCCTTTATGAGATTTGGTAACATTGTGATGGTAATTTATGTTTGTAATTCTGATTACGTATTACGCGAGCGAAGTCGCGGCTTAACCAACACAGCCACTGGCACTGTTACTGTATCCGCGACGCGACTGGCTACATCTGCATCTGATTACTTGACAAAAAACATAAAATAAAAAAAGTTAATCGCGACAAGAAACGCAAGTAACTATATAGGCGGGCGAAGCCGCGACAAGGATAGTGGTATATTTTTTTAACGAAAGAAAAAAGCCTAAACGCTCTACATCTGTTAGTGTGCTATTTAAAGAGAAATTGCTCCTTGAATCATCTCGACAAACGCTTGCCTCGGATCAAAGGGCATAAAAGTAACTATTTCTTTAGATCAGAATTAAATCGAATAATATTAATATTCTGAAAAATAATAATTTTTCATAAAAGAAATAATAGATAATATATAAGTGAATGTTCTGCTAGTGTAAAGAAGAGATATTCTACAAAGGTACAACATGTTCTAAAAGTTTGTTACATTCTCCGTGAATCATTCTGTATTAACTCACTTTGTGTAATTACACTGAGAATGTTATTCCATTTAATTACGGTTTATTACCGACTGTACTGTCAATAATACAGCCAATCTTAAACTTGAAAAATAAATTATTATAAGTATGATGAAAAACAAAAAAAGCAACAAAAAACACAGTATTGCTTATAATTTTATAAAATCAACAAATTTAATACAATGAATTCCATTTTGCTAATAAATAAAGATTTATTTCTGAATGATAGTTTTTTAGTAATGCTGGTAACTTTTTTCTTATAATATTGACCTCGTGGAAAGGAATTTAACTCCTAGAGACATGGAGTTTCATTTTAGGACACTAATGTAAGAATCAGTTTTTCAGCCATTCGTTTAAGATCAATTCCTGCCCTTGTCATCTCGCATACTCTTGAGGAAATTCTTTTTTTTTAACGATTAAAACCAAGGATCCACGTTAACAATCGTAGTATAATGCCACAGTAATAACTAATCGCAGTACAATATAAACCAAAAATATTTTATCTGTCAGAAACGTGAATTTTTTTAATATATAATGACTATTCTACTCTTCTAGGTGCCGGATTTGAATCCCGGTCAGGTATGGCATTTTCTATACGCGTACAACCACGACAAGCTTCAAAATTCTATGGGAATTAACTTATCAAACAAAAAAATGCAAGTCAAAAGGTAGTTTAATCCAAAGGATTAATGATTTATTTTAATTTTTTATAAATATAACAGAATGTAATTTAATTTTTTATAAATATAAATATAACAGGTTTTCGGTTTAGTTAAACACGCAATTTATACAGAATAAAATAAAATATATATAAAGTTTTCATGGAACGAGGAAGTGTATTAGCATAACTAAATTCACTACTTACATCAGCCCTCTACATAGAACCCTTCTCTAGTTACACACTCGTTGCAACTCCGGTAGAGCCCGTCAAATGCTCTCGAGAAATTACTTTGTGGGATCGTCTTCAACAACTTGGTACAAGTCCCTCGGATGGCCGAATATGATCTAAAAAACGGCCTTGAAAAATCTTCAACTTGAATTTCGGGAACAAAACGTAATCTGCTGGAGCGGAGTAGGGTGAATAGAGCGGGTGGGATAAGAAGGTGATAACGGGGTAGGGTAGAGATAGATTTGCAGCGTAATAACGTGTTAAAACTGTTGGTATGTGTGCCGAGGTATTGTCGTGCAAGAGGGTCCGACTGCCCGGATCCCGGTACTCGGATCGGATTCGACAAATGCGACGCAATAGACGACGTTTCATTACTTCCAAATAGAATTTAGAATTCACGGTTTGATAAGTTGGGATAGTTTGACCAGCTGCTCGCGCACGTTTGCAAAATTTTCGATGTGAACAGCTTTGACGGCCTCCCACTTCGTTCGTCATCATCCAACGATTCTCTACAGTCTTTAAACCGTTTCCACCGCGTGTATGTTGTAGTTCGAGATGCGGCTTCATCACCGAATACTAGCTGTATCATAGAATAAGTTTCAACGAAAGATTTCTGAAGTCGAACACAAAATACTATCGCGCTTCTCTATTCTGTCTCGAGCCCGCACAAGGTCACACCAACACTACTTACGCGGTCGAATGTAACTCGATACTGGAACGACAAAATTCGGTGAAGTTTGTACATTTACTAGTCAGACTCCATACTACATAGTTCCTTGATTGTCGGAGAGATGTCGCTACTTGTATCGACTACAGAAATTTAGTTAGGGAACTTTTCAGACATACTGTGTAAATTGCCGATCATCTAGACATGTTGAAAAGCACTTCTCAGGAGTGGTCGACCTGAGATTGTACAAGACTACACTTCATTTACATTCATACAAACATCTTCATTCATCCTCTGAAGTAATACCTTACGGTAGTTCCGGAGGCTAAACAGATGATAAGAGACATGTTGAAAAGAAAGAGAATGTTGAAGAGACATGTTGTGTACAGAAATTGAGTAAGTAATTCTAAGCTAGTTAATTGACAAAATATGTCAAAATGATATTAAGTATTAAACAGGCAAATATTTTTGCCTATAAAATCCTCTGTTCAAAAACAACCTTCCCTCAATTATAATTTTTTATTTATTCAGATGACTTAACCGTTTGAAAAATAATATTTCAAAATTTGATGCGTACTTCTTTGGTTAAACAATCATTGAAAACATTACATTGAAAGGAATTACTAAATGTAGATTTGTACAAACACGAAACTTAAATATATATTAAAAAAATTTGAAAACTTTTACTTAGTCTAAATCTGAACCAACAGCTAGCTCATTTATGTAGCCTATATTTTTAAATAGTTAAATTTATAATAATTATAATTAAAAATAATAATTTTTTTTAAAAATTGACCAACACTAATAAGGTGGAGTTTTCACGTACGAATGATATCGGGATGGTGGAATTTTCTTTTAATACAGGAAGATGACAGTTCAGGATCAGGGCAGGCTAATTATATGTTAACATTATCATTTACTCAATACTATCTCTCGATCACCATTTTTTTATTTTTTAATCAACTACCAGAACACCAATCAAGAGTTGTAATAACCTACACGTATGTACAAGAATAACTGTATAATAGACGCAAATCACAAAGATACAATGATCCCTATTCTTAAAGCAGTCTGTCACCAACATATCATTACATAAAATAAATGATTAATATTACTAAGTTATAATCATTAACGATTAGGATATTAAAAATACGTTAAAATTAGTTACTAACACAAGGTAGTGGATATGTGCATCAAACCAAACTAAGTAATGATTGGAAGAAAAAAAATTACTTCTTCCAGCGTAGATGCAATTAATATAAAAAATGGATTTAAACACAGTCATTAGTGTTTGAGCTTGGGAATTTAATATAGGATATAATTTTATATACTCGTATTCAATTATAGGTATATTCTCGCACTTATTTTGTGTGTGTGCGCGCGCGCGCGCGTGTGTGTAGTACAGGGTGAGTCATAATGACTCACCCTGTATTTGGTGAGGTATGTAGTACGAGTTAAAAAGGAGTAAATTAGAATCAATCAATCAATTAATCATATACAATTAATATTTGACTAAACTGAGGTCCATTCTCGTTTGAATTTCCAATGAATTTTCAGTATGTAACAGATTATATAATAAAACGTAGTACTTTGTAGAAATTATTATAATTTTGGTAGGAATTAACATTATATTACTTGTTTATTGGGTAAAACAAAAACAGTAGTAATAATAATGCATAACTACAATATATATTTAATAATATATAATTAAATTCCCCTAGCGTAATGTATATAAATAAATTAGATTTAAACAACAATTTTTAATAAAATAATGATTTAAATACGTTAAAAAATCATAGCCTGAAAGACAAAAATAGAAAGCTACTCGGGCAAAAAATACACGAAGTCAGGTTTAAAACTGTGAGGAAAGAAAAAAACTCTTACCAAAGTGGAATGATCGGAAGAGAGAAAAACAAAAACACGGAAAGAATGAAAAAAATTATGGTAGAAAATTAAAAGGAACAAAAAGAAATGATATCTGCCTAGTTAATAGTTGGTCTTACCGCTAAAAAAAAGAAAAATCAATTTAAGATGGAATGAAACCTTTATGTATATCAAATTTTAAAAAATTTTGTTACTTTCAGGCAGTAATATTGCGATACGTACAATTACAAAGGGAAACTAGATGTTACAGTAGTCCTAAATACAAAATGTCAACATTCTACGGCTAATCGTTTTTCTTATGCGAGATAGATACAGACATACGTACGTACGTACAGACATCACTCCGAAACTAGTCAAAAAATAGATATTTCCGTTGAAATCTGAAACCCGAAATTTTTCGCGATTACAATACTTCCTTTACTTCGTAGAAGGAAGTAAATACGTACGATAATCGTGTTTAATAATCCTTTTTTTAATTCAAGATGTAAGGAAAAGATTAAATTTTTTCTTAATACGGAAATATAATTTTGTAGCTATGATAAATTTCATGCCGTACAGAAGTTCGAACCCAGGACCACAGAGACGTTAAACTCCGCCACGGAGATCGGATAAATTTTAATAAATATTAACCAAATCATTATTAACATTTAAATCATCACATAGGCCTATGTGATGATTTAAATAAAATAAAATTCCGAAAAGTAATTTTTATCGTTCCGTATGACCTTAATTTCTAAAATAAAATATGAAAAAGTGGTCTATTATTAGACTACTTTTTCAGTGGTCTAATACCATTGATCGGGAACTGTAAAATTATTAAAGTTAAAAAAAAAAAGAGCTAATTCTTATTAACATGAAATGTTACAAAAAAAAAGTCTTATAAAAAAGAATTGTCTAAAATTATGATCATTCTCGAGTTAACAGCGATTTACGCCAAAATGAAACTAAACGTTAGATAAAACATAAGAATTACTTTGCAAAATTACATTATTATCAATAACACCGATATAATGACTTTTCAGTAATTAAATAAACAGTTTTGAAAAGTTAACCTTCTATTGAGAACATCTAATATTAATTTAATGATTAAAGAATAGTCTACAATTATTTAACTTTTTTTTTATTAAAAGAAAAAATGTAATTTCAAATAGCTTGTATAAAACTAGAAAAAGTCATTCAATAATATTTTGTAATTTCATAATGTGAAGCTGCTGCATTCAGTGCAATTTCCCAAGAGAATAAAAAGAATTGTTCGGAAAAAAAATAATAGGAAGAAAAAAGTATTCGAAAAGTGAAATAAAGGTATATAGATATACGAAAAAGAAAGAAATAGAAAAAAGTGAGAAATAATAAAGAAGAAAAACGATCGGACAAAGAGAACAACAGTCAAGTAAGTCAGGAGAAATAAACGTCAAAATTTGTCAATTGTATCAGACATTACCAGAATTCTACAACAAAAGTCAGTTCTAAAACGTATGTTATGTTAGGTACACCGTTTTTCCTGATACCTGTATGTTTATCTACGTCATACGTAAAAAATACATTACGCTACTTCAGAGAATAAAAAAAAAAGAAGAAATCTACTATACACGTGATTTTAAATTTATCGAGATGGGTTTTTATCAAAAATTGAATTATAAATTTAAGTCAAAAATGATAACAAAAATAAAATATGACAAAATAAGTTAATAATTTTTGGAGAATGTAATAATATTTTTCTGTTTCTTGTTAATTTTAATTACCTAATTCCATAAAACTAACGTATTTTTCTTTCTTTAAAATTATTCTTTGTTTATTTGTCCTTACAAAACATATAATCAGAAATTCACAACATAAGATAATCGAAATCCATGTTTATGTTGAAAATAGGACCATGAAGAATATAATTCTGAGTTTTTCAGCAAAATATATCGGATTAAAACAAGATAAAACGATTTGTACTTGTACTGTTCGTTTCATCGAACGGTACTCTTGCTTCCTTTACGAAACAAGTTTTAAGGGAAATCCTCCCTGAAAAAAAATTACGTATGTCATCTTTTTTATTATTCAATAATTTTTTTTAACTCTACCAAATTCGTTGAGCCAGAAATATTTCTTAAAAGAAAAAAATTACTATTGAAATTCTTATTCATTAAATTTTGGCTATATGATTTCGTCACATAAACTTGAAGCTTGTGCGTGAAAAAAGAAATTTCCTATCGTATAAAAAATACCAGTGCTGATCGGGATATCCTAATGAAAGGCCGAGACTCTACCACTCCGCCAGGGAAATCGGCGGAATGGTAAACCAGACATAAATTTACGTCCATTTGAAATAGGTAAAAATATTTTCTAACCATATTAATATCGTAAATAAATGTTAACTCCTTAATTCCTTTTTAACTAATCTTTTGTCCCTGTTACATCTGGGTGTTACATTTTCAGTTATCAATAAATTTTTAAGTAATACTTAAAATTTATTATTTTCAGAAATGTTCTATTTAAAAAAAAAACCGCTATGTTCAGTGTAATTTTCCGAATAAAAAAAATATGTACTGTATTTAAAATTAACTATTATTTCGTGGGAAATGAAGTGACATGTAAAATATATACATATATATTACACATAAATATATATATTTATAAATAAATGTACATCCTTTTGTTCACTTCTAAACTTCTTTTCACGTAAACAGAGGTTTATTTTGGCAAATAATGGGAAGTAAAAGCTTATCTATTTATTTGATTAAAGTTATTAAAGAGCTTGTATAATGGAACAGCAAGAAGGATGACCAATAGAACCAACGTAATTTATGCTGGGTTCACATTAATTTAGGGATACAAATTCTGTAATTTAGGAGTACGAAAATATAAGTTCTTTATCGCCTGTAATATTTAATATTTATTTAGATCGTTTAATTTTCATACGGAGAAGACAAGCGCCACTTGGTATGACATTAGGTAGTACTTTATTGAATTGTAAATTACTAGCTAATGTTATGTTCATCCTTACTATACTGAAGACGAATTACGAATAAGTTTGATTAGATTTATTAAGACCGCTGTGGATTTTAACTGTAGTCTTTACCAGTAAAACGAAAATAATGGCATTCAAGGGAAAATAAACGGTTAGGAATCAGAGAATATTACATGAGGTAATCCTTGGAAAAGGTTCAATCCTTTATTTACTTGGCTGTTGTTTAACTTTAGATCAAGACAATCATATATGATAAATACCCAACGATGTGTGGAACTATTCAGAAGAAACTCAGAAATAAAGCTAGCTTCGAAAGCCTGCTAATAGTTTATAAAATAATGACAGTGCCAATTTTCTTTATAGAAGTGAAGTCTGGGTGATAAAATCTCAAGATTACAATAGGATTCAAGGAACAGAAATAGATTTTTTGAAAAGATTGCAGGAAGCGGGTCGTATGGCTGGAATAACAAGTAGAGATATTCGGACAGGTCGAAGAAAATGCTCTAGTTTATACTTCTTGGGGAAAATGTCATAACGGCAGACCGAGGAAAAGATAGAGATTAATATTTACTGCAAAGAAGAAAAATATTATAACGATAGCTTCTTAATAACAAATTATAACCCGTTATTCATTAGATAATAATTACGGGTTGGTTTCTTATTGAATTCCCGCACTGGGGCGAAATATTTAACTATAAGGTTACATACTTATTTTTAGTTTGAAATTACGATGACGCAATAATCTTTCTTTTATTAAAAATATGCTTTTTTAACAGCCACTCCTAATTGATATGAGTCTATTTAAAAAAAAAAAGAAAAAGAAAAAAAGAAAGAAACGTCATCAGCTGAAAAGTAGTTCTCCAAAAATTGTCCTAATTGAAGAACAATGAAAAACTTATACTTTACTCGGTTAATAGGATATATTTTTAGAAATGTATACGTTTCACAAGGGCGTAAACTATAGTAAGGTAAAAAAATAGTTAAAAAGGTTACTCTTATCTTTTCATAAGTTTATTGAGAAAACATAGTTAACAAAAATATATTGCGTAGGTCAATAAACAAAAGTGGTTCGGAAATAGATTTAGAATACACTAGTTTTTTACTGTTATAAATCAAATTATTAGCTTTAAATAATAACATAAATACAATAGCATATTATAACGCGACTAAAATAGAATCCTTCATACGCGATCGTCTATTAATGAAATTTCATTATTCATATATTACAAATATATTGTTTTTCGATTATTAAAGGGGCATTTAAGTAAGAAACAATCCTATTTTACGTAAATCAAAACTATAAAAAATATGGTCCTTTATTACCAAATATACATATATACATATATATATATATATATTTACAAAAATTTAATTTTGACAGTTTGGTTTGGTCGCGTTATAGTGGGGGAAAAATTAATTCAAGTAATTTATTAAAAATTTACTAAATGTTACAATCAGTCTTATACTACAACAAAAACAAACATACATTATGAACAAATTATCCCAATATCATTGAAACATTTTTTTAATTGGAATTACCTTGTAAGATGTTAACAAAGAATTTGATAAGTTATTCATGAAAATTATTAATTTTTTTAAAATCAGTTATGTTAATTTATAACAGGTGATTTCCTCTTTTTTTTTTTTAATAAAATTTTTAAATACCTTCTAAAGAATTCCAAGCGATTCAACTAAGTATTTTAAATTACATTTTTATATTATCACACACAAAAGTTAATTTATTGTATACAATTTGTAAAATTAAATTAAATTTCGAATTTTTAAGTATCAAAATGAACGAAACACGTTCCGTGGAAAAATTATGCTTTTCCCTTTATTGTTCTTCTGTACCCCCAAATTTGTATTTTTTAAAGAAAATATTTATATCTCTCAAGATCAAATTTAGACGTTATTATTAATAATATTTGGTACACGTTTGTAGAAATATTCTCTAACTAATAAAAGATTATCGTAGAAACGTTTTCATAAATTTCAAATTATTGGTTATGTCAATTTTTTATTTAATCATTTATTTACAATTATAGCTAAAATTTTACGCCTTTAATTGTAAACAAAATTAAACTTATTATTGGAAATTAGTCGACAAACAACCGAGTTACTGCGATGACAATTTTCAGCCTTACTTCATTAACAGTACTGCATTAATTAATTTTAAAGCTTAACATTTTTTTATCATACATTCAAAGCTAAATAACACATAATTAGACTTACCGTAAATAAACTAAGTTGTGAAAATTATTTAATTATTGTTTATTTACAATGATCAAATGATCAAAACATTAAGGCATATTAAAGGGGAAAAATGGTGATCGTGTCAAAAATAAAGTATCGGGGTTTTTTACCAATTTTTCAGTGTTCAGCTAGTTCATCAAAAGCAAAAAAATACGTGTATGTATTTATGTGCGCGTACGAATATGTGTCACATTGTTTTAAGTTTAATAACTCAAGATTGACCGAACCTATTTTCTTAAAATTTGACTCAAATATTTTTATAAGGGGTGCATTGATTATATTAATTTTTTCAAAACTCTTTAAGGTAGTAGGGGATATTGCGAAAAAATAAATTTCGATTTTCTAAAGAGGCATTTTAAAGAAAACCAAATTTATTACCTAGTGTTACCCAACTCTTAAAATATATATTTGTCTCCTTTCAGTTTTGGCGATTTAAAATGTTTATAGTATTACATATATATAAATATATATATATATGTAGAGCTATTAAAATGTTACAAACCCAAAATGTTAAACCTCGGACCGTAAACACAGAAAGGTGTTTTTATTTGGAAATTTTTACGTTCTTATGTTAGCCTTTATTTGAGGGGATTGTTATTTTAGAGAAAAATTTACTGAAGCAAATTTCTTAAGATTATCTTATATATGATTATTTTAAGAATTTCCTTTTTTAATCTATTTCCCACTAAAAAATATAATATTCTGTTTTTGGCCCTCACCTTTTTATTTATTATTAAATAAAAAAAATTGTTGAATATTTCTTCATTCCTTAAAGGGCTATTAAAATTAAAATAGCTTTGGCATCTATATTTTATATTCTGGACCCAAAATTAGAACGAATTTTTTTTTTTTTTTTTTTAATTCATTAAGGTCACATAAGTTACCTTTATTTTTTCAATATTTTTAAAACGATTCTCTTTATTTAATCTTTTTTTTTTTTTGTTACCGATTACTCTTAATAAATAAATATTTCCTAAATTTTCCACACAAAGTAAGGAAGCCCCTAAAATCAAAAAAATGTTTTTATTCCAAAACAGGTAATTTGATGCTTAACTCCTATTTTAGTATCATGACTTGACGGTCATAGTCAGGAAAGTCATACAATACTTCTTTCTTTCTTTATCT
>JAAAKQ030066757.1:0-10124 GCA_010016005.3 Zanna intricata | reverse complement strand
ACTTATAGAATACATTCAAATTTGATACAATATTTTATTGATTCATTAAACAGCATTTTTGGATAAATTAAATATTTTACCTTTAAAAATTAAGAAATCGCACTGAAGTAAATTTTATGAACTTCCACTTGTTATCACTACCGACATAATAGCAAGAATAATTCTATCGTATAATGAAACCACTCTTTTATAATTAGAGCAACTTTTGTAGCACCACAAAATAACTTCCAAAAAGATAAATCTTATGTTTTATTTTCATGAATTGTGCTCACATACCTATCAGTATTAGAAGTTTTTTTATTGATTTCATTATTTTTATTTTTTGTTGAAAACACCATACAGTGCTTATTTTATTTTTTGTTACAGAATACTGAATGTGTTCAACAGTTAAGAAACTTGTTGAAAGAGTTGTGTCAGGAACATGGTACTGATCAGAGCAATGCTTTTGTACGTTCTCTTTTATCAGATACTCATGCTGTTGGATTACTAATTAATGAAAGATTCATCAATATTCCAGCCCAGATTTCTGTTCCATTATTAGAAAGTCTAATGTATGTAATATTTTATGAATATACATTTTTTCAAAATGTTCGTAATTATAGATTGATCTATAATCCTTACTCATTTACTCTTGTGCATTAAAATTTGTTCATAACTTTTATTCAACAAATTATTTGTTCTCTTTGGACATTCCAGTGGTATCTAAAAGTGTGTTGACTATTTCTCTGGTACGGATACCAGCTCATGGAAGTATTAAATGTTATTTCCTTTAAAAGTTAAAAGATACTCTTTGATTCAACACAGAATTTTGAATACATTTCATCATGCACAAGAAGTTAGAATTAAAGTTAAAATAGAAAAGTTTACATCAAAGATTAAGAAAAAGTATTTTTTATAATTTTTTTCAAATATTGTCTTAATTCTTTTATTTGGATTTAGATAAATGAATTTTTAATAAAAAATGCTTCTGTAAATATAAGAATGTGAAAACTGATGAACATTTTAAGTCCCACAATGTTTGTTAAAATCATACTATAGTTGAATAATCAAAAGCAGACATTATTTTCTGAGTTTATTGTTTCAATTTTGTTTAACTTCCAAAAATATAAAAATATTGTTTTAATTTTGTGTGAAACCTAAAAAGATATAGAAAAGAGAACACCTTCACCAGTATTCACACTAATGCTGTTACAGATGATCTCTATCATTAACTGAATATTCCTAATTCACTCCTGAAATAAAACAGTAATCTTTCTTTTGTCAAATTAATTTGATATCATCATGAAACTGGTTCTCTTTTGATAGGAAATTTTTAGGTAGATTGATAATGTAGAAGCGATTTAATTAATTATTTTTATAAAAGAAGACTACAATTTTAATTTAGTATGAATTATTTATTTAGATGGTCAGTTTAGAACTGGTATACTAATGAATGTGTTGTAGTTTTGTTTATGTAGTAAAAATTATATTAATATTGAATTCTACTTAAGATTACTGTGATAATTAAATAATTAATGACTATTATTCATTTCATTATTATTCATTATTAATTTAATCATTTCATTATTTTGTTTACTGTATCATCTTATGTTTTCTATATCTTGCTGAGTTAGAGCTAACAATAGATTCTCAAAACTATTCATTTTAAATTTCATTATGAAGACTAAGATAGATAATAGATGGAAATTAATTTTTTTATTAATATTTATTGTAGTTTTTTCATTAGTCAATTAGTCCAATTTAATGACATAGCCTGATCTGACTTCTGAAAGCGACCACTTCATTTTGTGAAAAAGTTTTGTTACCACATTTTATTAGAATTATAATTAACTTCATAGCATTGCTAGAGTCTGATAAACAAAACTGTTAAATCCAGAATGGATCTTAACAGTAATCATCAATACAAGTTTTGAACTTTTGATCAATTTTTTTAGGGACCAGATATAATTTCTCACCGATTGTAAATTTCTTATTCATTAAACCTTTATCTTAATTTTCTTATTTGGGAGTGTTTTTGAAAGAAAATATTTATTCATATAACGCTCATGCATTAAACGTAATGGATGGATTAAACATAGAAATTTCCACAATTTTGGAAGAAACAAAAACCGGTTTCATCCAATATTATGAAATCCATTCAAGCATGCTGGGCACATTTAAATGTACAGGGTATCCATAAAGTCTTTCCATGATTACAAAAAAAAAACTATTACGAGTTACAGCTGGGCAGTTTGTGGCAAAAGAAAGAAAAAAAAAATGTTTTTTACCATGTCAATTAACTTCAACATGTACATCTTTTGTCACTCATAGAATGTCCAATCAATAATCAATTTCACATCATGTGTTTGTCAACATTTCTTCAGTAACACTAGCAACAGCTTCAGTTATTCTCAATCTCAATGTGTCCAGATGAAGTACTGATGTTGCTTAGATCGTGTCCTTAACATAACCGCAGAGAAAAAAGTCTAAGGGAGTTATGGGTGGTCAGGGATGGGACTGTCATGCCCAATCCATCTGTCATGAAATAATTCATTCAGAAAAGTTTGAACTAGTAATCCCCAATGTAGTGGTGTGCCATCCTGCTGGAAAACCACCCTATGTTGCAAGTCGTTTAGCTGAGGTATAGCAAAGTGTTGCAATATCCAGGTAAATGTTAGCTGTTATTGATCGCTCAATAAAAAAGAAGAGACCAATGATTCTGTTGTGCATCAAATCATACCACACATTCACTTTATGGAAATCTCTCATTTTTTCCCTGGTAAAGTACAAATTTTCTGAGTCACATATTGTCTATTTACTTTCCCAAAGGTGTAGAAATTAGCCTCATCTGAGAAATACACATGCTGCGGTACTCATTATTGTTATCTTTCATTGCAAAATCATGCTGTCATGAGGCTGTAGATGTTGCAATGTCTGAACTTTACATGCATGCAACCTAAGTTTCTTGTGTAAAATTATGTGCACTGTTGACTGGGGAATCCCTCATTCACAAGATGCACAGCAGTAGATTTGGAAGGGCTATGTAGAAATGCTTGTTGCACAACCTCAACCTTCAACTCGCTAATGGATGGCCCCCATGTTCATGGAAGGTCAACTACACTTTCACTCTTCTTACACTTTTCATACCATACAACGATACTCTTGCTCTTAGGTGCTGTTCGTCCGTATCCCGTACTAAAATTTTGCTGCACAGTAATCTTGATTTCAACTCGTGATACCACAACACATATTGCACTTTCTCCTAGATTGATACCATTTTATAGAAAAATTGATGACAATGTCCTCTTTCAGTAATAAATCAATATAAAAAAAAACTTTTATTTTTTTTTTTTTTTATAATTTTTTCTTTCTTTTGCCACAAACCGCATAGCTGTAGCTGTAATAGTTGGTATTAGTAATGGTAGTAGGTAGTAGTAATGATGGAAAGACTTTATGAACATTATATCATACTAGGTTACATTTCCAAAAGATAACTTTTAAATATTGCCGGCCTTCGTGACGCAAGTGGTAGCATCTCGGCCTTTCATCCGGAGGTCCCGGGTTCAAATCCCGGTCAGGCATAGCACTTTCATAAACGCTACAAATCATCCATCTCTATTCTCTTAAAAATACCTAACAGTGGTCCCAGAGGTTATAAAATAAATAAATAAAAACTTTTAAATATAGGTTTGTAAACAGAAATCACATAAGTAATCAATTTTTTATATATTCTGTATATTATCAAATAGGCATGACTTTTTCATCAATTGTATAACATTAAATTCTTTTTTCCAATATTTTTATTTAAATTTTCCTGTAATCATTCACTAGCAGTGATATTTCAGAAATTGTTTTACTCAAAACCATCAGTTGATATTGCTTTTCCAATGAGACAAACATTTCTAACCATGTTTGAAATACACTGATGATAAAATCAAAGTAATATCTGTACTCAGTACTAACTTTTTGGTAATCTAATTAACTGTATCAGTTAATGATCTAATTAACAGACTATACTAGGAAAGTAGCACCTCTCCCTTCAGTTAATAAAATTATAATTGTAAATAACAATTTTTTTTTTTTTTTATTATTAATTGGATTAGTTATGTTTTATTTCTTTAGTAAATTATTATTCTAAGTTACTGGATTCATTATCAAACATAACCACAATATTGGTATTAGTGTTACATAAGACCAAATTTTGTTTGAGTTATTGAGTTAGTACAAATGTGTGTTATAAATGTCACTTTGTCTTAGGTTTATCAATTCCTGTTCATTTATTACTGAAGTTGTAATAACACATCTTTTTTTTTCTTTTTCTTTTTTTATTCTGTCTTAACTTTCATTTATAACAGTATATAAACTCACATTTCTTCTAAAGTAGAAAATTTTTTATTATCAAATATTGCTATTAGCATATCGATCAATGCTGGTAAAAAGAACATTCATATTTATTCTTAGATTTTATGTACATTTTGAAACAATTTTTACGATATTTTTACATTGTTTCTATCAATGTTTTCTTTAATTAATGTAATTTCAAGTATTTTTCTAATTAGTTTTAGTCTTATGAAACTGACGGTTTTTAATTATTTTTATTAATCAGTATTTTGCCTTTTGCTATTACAGCAAAGAGATTCAGAGAGCAAAAGATAAAAAACTGGCATTTGATTTTTCATATTTTATAATGATATGCAAGTTATATAAAGTTGATAGTACTTCATTAAAGAAGAAGAAAGGTGGAAAAAATAAAAGTGCTGTAAAAACTGATGAAACAGAAATTATATGGTCCAACCCTGAAGAAGAGCTCTTTGACCAGGTAGAAAAAAATTTTCTTTATTCTTAATTAGAATTTTTGTTCCATATTTAATCAGTGAATTTTTTAACATAAAACCAGAATTATGTGTATGGCTGTTCAAACATTATACATTTACTTTTACTTCAGAATGGCTTGAGTATATTTTTTATTTATTTATTATTTCTACATAGGAAATAAAATATATTTAGGTTTTGAACATCTGTACCGTTAGAGAGCTTATCAAAGGTGATTGCTGGTTCACTTTGGAAAAAAATCGCATCAGAAGGGAGTATCAGCTATGGGAGTGCCCAATCTATTATCATTAATCATCTTGGCTTTAGAAAAATTAGTGCTCATGGGTTCCAAGGTTATTCACCAAAAATCAAAATTGGGTCAGGTTGAAGATCTGTGAGAGACTTTTGAATCAATTTCAATAAGAAGGGAACAGTTTTTTGATGTGCATCATCACATATGAAGAGACATGGGTCCATAATTACACTCTGGAGTCAAAAATGGCAAGTAAGATGTGGTGAAAGAAAGGTGAGGACTGCCCAGTGTAGACTAAATCCTGTCTGTCAGTTAGAGAAGTTTTTGCGACAATTTTTTTTTTGACTCAAGAGGAGTTTTGCTCATTGATTTTCTCAACAATCAACAAATGGTGAATCCAGCTTAGTATTGTCAGCCGGCCTCTGTGGCCAAGTGGTAGCGTCTCGGCCTTTCATCCAGAGGTCCCGGTTCGAATCCCGGTCAGGTATGGCATTTTCATGCACGCCACAATTCATTCATCTCATCCTTCTGAAGATACTTAATTGTGGTTCCGGAGGAAAAAAAGCTTAGTATTGTCAGCTGCTACAGTCATCAAACCTACTGAAACAAAAGACTGTGTATGCCCATCAGAGATGTCATCCTCCCCCATAATAACCCAGGCTGCACACTGTGGTTTTGACAAGGAATAAATTGAAAAATGCACCAGGAAACCATCGATTACCCTCTCTACAGCCTAGATTTGCCCCCTGTGACTATTTTTTGTTTGTGCCCTTGAAAGAATCGTTTGTTGAAAAACAATGAAGATGAGAAGCATGTGTACAGTTGGTTGATGACTTCACCTCAAACCTTTTATCAACAAGAAATATTCAAGCTTCCAAATCATTGGCAAAAGGGTGTAGATAGTGCAGGAGATTATAGAGAAATGATGAAAGTATGAGTTGTTTATAATATTAATCAATAAAATTATTCTAAAAAAATTCTTGTTTATATTTGATTCACCGTCATATAATATGAATAAAGTACATATGTTTATGATTTACATAGAATTATGATTTGTACATTATCTGTCTCTTAAAACTTATTTCTGTTTTTTTATTATTTCATGTTTTAGAGAAGTTATAGAAACTTCTTAATATGTAGAAATCATTTTAATTTCTTTTCCACTTTAATATTTCATCAGATAATTTTTGGCCAGAAACATCATGGTATTCTGACCAGTCATTTTATGGTTGGTCATTATTTTATTTTTAATGGTTAATATTGTGTGTAATACTTAACATGATTAATTATGCACTTTGGTAATGGTAATATTTTTATGTACTGGTCATGATTTTAAAATCCATAAGGTCATGTAATACAGCTTTCCTTATATACTTCCTATATATCTGTAACTGAATCTTTACTACCCCTATTAGCATTATAACAGTGAGCCTTGCACCTATATTTGATAAGTAAAAACTAAAAGTAAAAATAAAAGTAGTAACATATTAATTCTATTGATCAATGCCAACTATCGGCATCAAATAATCATATAGCAACCTGTTAAAACAAAAATGGTTGTATGTAATTACTGTTTCAGTAAAAGTAATATTAAAGACCAGACCAGTTTTTTTTTTTAAATAAAAAGAATTTGCTTTTAGCATTGCTGTGTTATGTTCCTATGTAGAGTATTTAAATTCCATCATTCGTCGCTGCTGGTATGTGATAATGGAAGTAAAAACACTATGTTACAAAAAGTTTATGTGGAGAAGCTTAATTTTTAATTAAAAAAATCTCAATAACATTGTTGGTTACCATTCACTTACTTTTAAATGTATATTTTTACTTTCAGTTTATTTTTAGATCACATAGTGTCCTATGCAAGTGTTCCAAGGTTTGTATAATTATCCTACCCAGATATTAAAACCTAGATTAATAAACTGTAACTGACTATTTGATGTAATTGATTTTAATCAGAAAGATAAATTCTAAGAAAATTACATTTAAACTTAGTTCAAAGGAACAGTGATTAGAATAAAGGTTATTAAATTAATTATAAAATAGAGGACTATAAATAAATAACCATTTACAAAACTAATATAGCATATGCAGTTGTATTATCATTATTATTAAAACCTCCACTTGAAATGAAACTTATTCTGTTTCATTATTTTTTGTAAACAGTTAAAAAATTGTTGTTATTGAATTTATTGAAAATAGTTTTAAAGTAATTTTTTTTTAGCATCTCTATTAGTAAAGTCATTAGCCAAAAAATCCTAACAGTGTGCAAATTACTCATCTAAATATGAACTCCATCCAGCATTATTTAATTCTGATGATCAGAAATTGATTTATTAAATATGGTATCAGTTTTGAAAAATTTTCCTATACATTACATCATTTTATTTCCAAAATTCTAATCACCAAGACAATCTGGGTATTGCTGAACCATCATTAGTTTGTGAAGGATCAAAGTTAACTCTACAGGGTGATTTACCACATTTTGCAGATTCTTTGGCAGCTTTTGTTCTGTAACAGTACAAAAGCATCGGTAATATGGGCAAGTAACTCCTCTCTGGTATTTACTTTAACTTAAAAACATTACACTTAATCCAACTCCATAAACAAAAATCCATTGGTGTAAGATCTGGTTGGCCAGAATTGTGAACTGCCTTAACCGATCCGTTTAACTGGGAATTGCTGATTTAAGCAGGCAGAAACAATACAAGAGAAATGTGAAAACTTGCTTTCCTGCTGGAAGTACATCTGATGTCGTGCTGCAAGAGGATTATCTTCAAATAATGGCTGTAATTGTTCTTAAAGAAACTGTAAGTACGCCTTACCTGTTAAGCGCCCTTGAAAAATAAACGATCCAATCAACTGATCATAAATAATCCCACACCATACAAATTGCTGTTGAAAATTACATTCCACCATTGCATGAGGGTTCACTTCTGCCTATAAGTGTCGGTTTCTCATGTTGTTTATGCTATTGTGAATGAACTGTGACTCATCGGTAAATAAAATGTACTTAAAGAGTTTGGATGAGTATTTAACTAATTGCAGAATGCCAAGCAAGTCGTTGTGTAATTGTTCTTATATCTTCTTTTTTTTTCTGATTATATTTTATTTTTTCGCTATATAAAATATCCAGAACCAGAAAAGTATTACATCTTTGCTGTTAACATTTTTTTAAATACTTTTCACATTTTCTTAAATGAAATAATTTTCTGTTTCTTCCCAGAGTTCACTTTTTAAAATATGTTTTGTCATTATTTCCTGATGTAGTTAATAAATTGATTTACATAAATCCCCAAAAGAGCACTGGTTGTGTTATACTGTACAGAGTCATGTGTTAGGGTTTGTGACCATAATAGTTAATGCCATTAACAATTAACAAAGAAAAAATTAATATAGAAATAGTTATAAAATTTAATGTACTGTTATATTGTCATAGAATTTAAATGTGTCTGTTTTATGAAAACTTGAAGAAAACCTACTAGGTATATTAATTTTTTTCTGAAGTGAAAATTTTATTTCATGATTTTTTTTTTTTCCAGGAAGCAGATTGTCGCTTCGAGTTCAGTGTTAAAGGAGAAACTGATTCTGGTTTGAGTGGCAATTGGCTTGAAGATGATATAACTATGATACCTTATCGTCGTGTTCTTTTCCTTTCTGCTGAAAAACTGGGAAGGATTACTGATAGAATTAAGGAATTTGTTTCACCACAGTAAATGCAAATAAATATACTCAATTATTCAGTAAATTGCTTCAGTCTTATTTTATTACTTTTATAATAAACGTCTATGATGTCTATTTACTCACACTGTTGTATGCTGTTATAAATAAAGTGGCTGCTTAAAGTATGTGGTTTCATTAAAGCAGTTTTAAAATTAAAATTTGGTTTTAGGAATGAATTGTATTTTTTCTTTAAAGATTTAACTAAATGAATCTTATTTATATGCTGATTATAAAGGACACTGCAGTTGAGAATATTTTATTTTTTCAGAAGAACATATATTTTCTACAATTGTGGGTTTAAATTTGTTTATTGATTTTATAAGATTAGTATAATCATATGGAATAAATGACTTGGCATACTTAAATGCTTTGGTAAGTATTATTTTAAAAACTATGTAATCTTATACAGTGTGCTTGTAGATTTCATGTGGTTATATAAAATATTGAATTTCCTATACTGAATTCTGAAGATCATTAAAAATTAAGTTGAATATTGCGCATTAAATTCCCTTTCTGTATTTTAATTTAATCTTTCTTTTATTTTAGTATTGTCTTGATTGCTCTTGAAATTTAATTGCATGAAAACGCAATAAAGAAGAGAGAAGAGACATGTACACAGCATAACATACTTTCATCTTGCTCAAAGCTTAAGTATATTGTTTCTGAAAATAATGGCAGTTTTTGCTATGACTAGCCAGCAGTAGTAATAGTCATTTTCTAAGTAAATTTTATCTGAGATGTACAATTATATAAGTATCATATAATTTCTTTTACATTTTGATATACATCAGATATTAAAAAGTTTACAAGAGAATCTACATGAAATCATTTCTGGTATTGTTTGTTGTGAAAGATTCTTTAGTAAATATAATCAGACAGTATAGCTGAGTCAATATTGATTTTAACCTCAAAAAGTTCACTACAGCAAATAGATTATTGCAACGGGTTGGAAAGATATGTAAAATAAAAGTATGCCCTATCAGACATGAGCAAATAACTATTTGATTTGTCAATAACAAATTATAGAACAATTTGTAGTTTTTTTTCTAGTGCCTGCGGCCAAAAACTCGCGAATCAAAAGCAACTTGTGGCACGGCGCGTTGTCATGATGAAGAAGAAAGCTGTTGGCCCATTTTGTAGGTCTCATTCTTCACACATCGTTTCACAAATGTTTGCACAGACCATAGGAGATGTTAAGTTCTTCAGTAAGCTTTCGAATAGTCATTCACATTTCTGAACGAACAAGTTTGGCCACCTTTTGTACATTTCATCTGTTTTCGAGGTCAAAGGACGTCCCAACCATTCCTCGTCCTTAACCGACTCATTTCCACTTTTACATTGCTCATACCACTTATAAAGT
>JAAAKQ030066746.1:0-15599 GCA_010016005.3 Zanna intricata | reverse complement strand
TAACTGTCAACAGATGAACAACGAAATTCGAGTGCTGCCACCGACGAGTGCTGCTATCTTCATGTTGAGGTCGGAAATTTTTCAGACCGCCCTCGTATATACATGTATGTATATGAAAATACACACACACACACATATTTATATATATATATCAGTCATAAAAAGTCGTAAAATTTACAAAACCCAAATCTCTTTTTTTTTTAACCTCCGAAACCACTGTTAAGGTACAACTTACATCTTCAGAGGATGAGATGCGTGTGTGAAAAATGCCATCCATGCCTGACCGGGATTCAAATCCTAAACCTCCAGATGAAAGAGCGAGACGCTACCACTCGCACCACGGAGTTCGATAAGATTTTCAGATTATGAAAACTTAAAAAAATCTGAATTACTTTCAATTCGCAAACTAGACTTTTGTAAGGTAATACCGTAACTTCTAATGATAAATGAAAGAAAATATTTTGAAAGAAATTTAATTTATATGAAGTTAAGATTCCGTGTATTTTTCAAACCTATGTAATATATAGGTTAAACACATTTATACAAAATATGTGTATACATATCTTATAAAACCATTTATTAAGATAATTATATAAAAATATGTATGAAAAATAAGTTACAAAAAGATTTAAGGAAACAACATGGTTTTTCAGAGAAAGAATGGAGTAGAGAAGATGAGTTAAACTAAATCTGAAAGTTAAGTATTAAATTAAGGGAAGAGTCCGGTGATAAAAGATGTAAGATGGCAAAATTACTGAAATATAAAGAAATATTTTATAATTTATCAAGGATTTATCCCAAAAATTTTAATTTTAAATAAAAAATAACTTTAGGAAGTATTAAAAAACGATTGCAATAACAAAGTGTGTTTGCCGGCCTCTGTGGCGGAGTGGTAGCAACTCAGCCTTTCATCCGGAGGTCCCGGGTTCGAATCCTGGTCAGGCATAGCATTTTTCACACACGCTACAATTCATTCATCTCATCCTCTGAAGATATACCTTAATGGTGGTTCCGGAGGTTAAAAAAAAAGTAAATAATAAAGTGTAAGTATCTGTATAAACAGAACATATTTTTTCCTTTAGGGTAAATGGAAGATCAAATGTAGAAAAACTAAAAAAAAAAAAAAGAACGTTATGGTACGCAGTATTGTTAATGGCCGTCAGTAATTTGGGTGAACAGTCAACCAGATCGAATGGAAAAAACATTTATATGTGCAATCACGGACAACCAAATCATATATACCACTAATATATATGATCAGCGTTTTATAAAATTAAAAAAAAAAAAAATAATAATAATAAATAAATTCACGAAAAAATTTAACGATTTAAAAAAATTATTTAATGTTTAGTAGAAAAAATTTTTGCAGATATTTTAATAGGTATTAAAATAGATAAAATAAATTATTTGTAGGTACAAGTAATTTCAAATTTTATAAATAAATAATTTAGCTATCCTTTTATGTTTTTTTAAACTTAATAAATATGAATCTGTAAACAACTTTCACAAAATTTTTTTTTTTAGTTTTTATTTAAACATTTCATATTATCAGCTATAATTATAATAAAAGCTGTTGATAAAATTTTGAGTTCTTAACATAAAAATTCACTATGTATAATTTTTGTCTGTCTAAAATATATTATCTTATGTAATTCAACATTTAAAAGCGAGTTCTTATAATATACTGACCATTTAACTTATCAACTGCGCCATTGTGTATAAATTTTTGTAAATAAATTTAATCTCAGAAAAAAGACTACTGGGTTATATTTTTTAAATGGAAGAAAATATTCTAGACAATAGAGTATAGCAATAAATTTTTTAGCTTCATTTTTGGAGGCTTTGGAGGTCATGAAGCTAAAAAGCTTCATGACCTCCAAAATGTAAAAAAGAGAAAAAACATAAATATTTCGTGATCCCCAACTTCCCACTCAATGAAACCTAGTTAAAATTAATTTGCTGCTCTGAAAGCGATGTGTATAAATATGCATGTATGAAGAGTTCAAATTTTTGCGTGCTTCTGATCTTTTAAAAATTATAGTTTCATTGGAAATAATAATAATGGATGTTTCACTTTTTCGTGTGGTCAAAAGGTGTCATTTCTTTTCAATTAAATTCTTTTGCTTAAAGATATTTTTAGAGCATGATCTGGATGGAGACATTATTAAAAAGATTGAAGGAAGAAAGTGAAAAAAGAGGCCTACAACTCAATGTCAAAAAGTCCAGAATCGTGCCAACAACTGGCAAAAACATTTAAGTCGCGATTAATAATGAAGATCAATGTATGGATGTGAAAGTTAGACCCTGAAGAGATAAGATAGAAGAAGAATTGATGCTTTTAAACTATGGTGCTTGAGAATAATTCTGCGAATACTATGGACAGCTAAGATTATCAACAAAGCAGTTATAAGTTTCACTACCAGCTCATCAAAATCTCTGACGATAAAACATTACAACTTCAATTCAAATTTGAAGATTTAAATACATTTTGACTTTCTCTTCGAAGTAAATATGGAAATTTAATCAGAAAAGCATTGAAAATATGAATCCCTTTCGCCTCATCTTAGCTAAGTAAAAAGGGTTTTCGTCTATTGAAAACATTTTTTTTTTTTGTATGTATCTGATATAGATCTACGTACAGAGACAATTTTAAATGAGAAACAAACACAACCATATCATTAATTTATTTTCTTTGCATATATACTTATAAATATAAGTAAAGTTTTTTTATTAAATGATCTCATTATTTTTTATATGTAAAGTTGGAGGCTAATTTGCGACTCTTCTTTCGTATCATCGCAACCCGGAGGTCACGACCCCAAAATTGAGAAACGCTGCAGCAGAGTATAGCTCCTATATTGAGCAGATTTAAAGAAAGTATTACAATTTTTTTCCAGACAGAAAAGGGTACATTAACTGGTTTTTTTACAGTCTGTATCAGTATTCTTATAACTGCTATAAATTGAAAATATAATCAGAGTTGTTATTCTTTCTGCAAGAAATGATGTTTACTATTCAATCAAATCCTGTAAAGAACAAAGTGAAAGTAGTCATTTTAATGCAGAATATTACTTACATTTCAACGGACTTTATATTATTATTATATGTGAAAAAATATATTTATTTCAGCAATGAAGGGAAGGAATGAAAACACTTTTAATTTATCTTAGTAAACCTAGTTCTAGATATTTCTTTTAACCGATTTTTCGATGAAAAATTCCGTATTACTTTCAATTGCACGGTGGGATTTGGAGAATAAAATTGATTTTTTTTTGTATAAATTTTTGTAACTTGAAAATCTCCTAAACTACCTGATCAATTACATTGAAATTTAGATAGGCTGTAGTAGTGTATTTGATGTTGTACATGCGAAAATTTTATAAAGATTGTTTAAGTTCTTTATGAGCAATGCTCAATTTACTGCCGACAACTGACAACACAATCTCGATTTAAGGTTATATTGACTGTATTGTGATGTATTTTTCATAGTGAGTCATAATGGTAAGCGAGTTTAAACTTGATAATTTTATGTAAGATCTACTCGTTAATATCGAACAAATGTAGTGCGTGTACTCTGAAAATCAGTGCGATTCTGACTGAAAAATAGTGGGCGGTGTCGAAGCGAAGGTTGGTCTTTTTTGTGCATTACTGAACTAGTGGTTTTTCTACTTCCTGAACTTATGTCTGCAACATTTGGTTAAAAATATTACAGAAAGAATAGTAGTTCCCAAATTCGTAACAATTTTAAACATGTCACCTTGAAAATTCATATTATATAAAAAAATGTGCCCCCCCCCCCCGATAGCGTATATTTTACAGATTTATGAACAATACTCATAGTAATAAACGTATAAATAACTTTGTTTTTTCCTTATATTTACTGTTTACTATATTTTTATGCCTACAAGGCATTAAAATATTTCATTTGAGTTATGAAATAAATTGTTTTTTTTTTTTTTTTTTTTTATTAGAGTGACATGGTATCAAGAAAAAATACCAAAATATAATCCTTTAACATTGATATGAAACCTCTTGTGGATAAAATTACTGATTAATCACAATACTAATTATAAATGGAATCAATGATTAGCCAGCAACGAAGTTAGTGTCTGGACTTAATGTCGTCGGTGTCAAACAGTCTTTTATTTTGAAGAATCGAGTAAAGCTCTGATAATAGGGATTAACTAACAATCAAAACAATAATGTTTAACACTTAAGTGCTGTTCTATGATAAATTATTACTTACAAGAACACAGTAAAGAGTATTTAAGATACGTAATAAAATTTAAGATTAAGTTAAAAAATTGCGATTTTAAAGTTAATTATTAAGAATTGCAAATTATCATGACTAAGTTTACTGGAAATATTTTTGATATGTTTAATATTTTAAATAATATTCTTAAAAATATTTTTTTTCTTTACCAGTCGATATGATATTTAAATCTATTGGTGTTAGATTCTACGTATCTAATAAGAGAGATCTGTTTATTCACATTATATGCATTGTTAACAATCAATGTGTTCATAAGCCAGTCGTGTGTTTATTCAGTTATATATTAACTTGCTTATTCAGTCCTTGCTTGAATTGGGTTTGACTATTACATTATGATATTCGCATTGCCAACCATTGCTGGTTGCTATGTAAACAGTTATCATCGATGTATTCTATATAGGATATATATTGATAATCGACTGTTACTGATAGTCTAACCAAGTTCCAACCTGTCTTTCATACTGTGCCGCTTCTAAGTAAACATAATTGTATTGCCTCCTCATGTGTATTTGTAGGAGAATGCGAACTGTTGGGATCATCTCCACCTGGTGGACATTTACCTTCATTTCTCGTATTCTCCTTCCCCCTTTCACACATTCATCCCTTAACCGGATTCAAACTGTCATTCACAAATAGGATATGTCCAATTCTCGTCTTACAACCCAACCCTTTCAACGGCAAATTACTGCTTGAATCAACACAAAACACGTTCTCTATACTTAGTAATCGCCACCACACCTGGGCGAGAATTAATATTATAGCCCATATATTTACTTAGGCTATATAACCACCAACATGTATTCAATTCTACTGCAAATTAAACAACATAAATATTGTTTGTTAATATAATTGGCTACTATCTATTTATACCTAGGATATAATCTAATAAATCGATCTACACGTATTATTAATAATTTAACACCGTAAAATACAATATTGTTACAAAAAAATAAGTGTTATATAAATAAACTCGAGAAAAAAAAATGTGTAAATAAAAGCATAATAAAAAATTATTCAGAAACTTATTTCTATAAAATAATGTTAATAGATGAAATGAGAACACTAAACGACGAAAAAGAATTTTTTAATGTTTCTCAAGTGTTATACCATTTCTTGATTTGCTTTTTTGTGTACATGTCAGATCTGTAAATATAATTTTTTTTATCACCCTTAGTTTTAAATAGATTACGCTTTAAAATAAATTAAGGAAAAATATAGTTAAAATGTATAAAACTTATTTTAATTGCGTGGCGTTTTTTGTATTTTTTTGAAGTAAATTCCAAGCTTGCAGTCTTGATCCTAACAGTTCAGATTGATTTTTGATAAATTTAAATCCCTAACCAAGTCATATAATTTACATTGTGATACAAGATGTGAATAATTCTAAATCAAAATTATTGTTATCTTCTTCACTACCTGATTCTTCATTGCTTTCGAAACATACTTTCACAGGTGGTCAGGAACTGAAATAATTTCACTGTGAGATACAGCTCTGATTGCAGATTGCAATAAAAGAAATTTTACAGTATGGTTAGATTTTTTAGGAATTCCAGACACACTTGTTAAACAAAAGTAACAACTGGTTACATGATCCTTTGGTTCACTCCAAACCATAGGTACGCCAAACGAAATTTGCGTTCGAAATTCAGGATTCTACAATTAGCACGCTCAATTACCGGAAGAAAATTATCAAGGACCTCATCGTGCTTGTGGATAATTGCCGATTTTAAAATGGGAAATTATCCATTTGTGTTATGGGAGTACGAGTGAATCCGTGGAACACGTGATTAGCAGCTGCCAGATCCTGTAAAACTTCCCGCCACAATAACGTACCTCGCATCTTCTATCAAAGGCTGGCATTGAATCTGGGACTTCTTGATTTCTCGTCCGTTACTACAGGTATGCTTCTCTGAGCGTGTTGAGAACGACCTCTACAATATTTATTACGATCGTACGGTTCTCACAGATAAGCTAGTAGCCCACAATTGTCCAGATATTGTTGTGGCTAAAGAGCACGGAATATCATCTGGATCATCAACGTGACGATACCACTAGCCTCTAGGATTATAAGAAGTATGCTAAGAAACTATCAAAGTACAGGGATTTGGGGGATTAGATCAGGGAGGTCTGGACCTAGGAACAGGTTATAATAGTAATCATCGTATCGGCGCACGAAAGATTCCGCGGGAGAGATTCTGCACTCGCTTCACAGGTCGCTCGAGTTTATTGGCGTTCAACCTCGCTTCTTACAGCCATTGCTAAAAACCTTGATTCTAGATAGATACGCATTGATAAGAAAGTATGTAACCTTCGAACTTGGTAGATAATAAACCTGGAGCTCTGATGCCTGCCTTATTGTGTCAGTTATGCAGTAACACCATTACCTTACCTTTTTGAAGTCGGCAGGTCTATTGTATGCTAAAAATTCAGAGATTTAATTATAAGAACAATAATAATGTAATAATAAATATTACGTATGATAATTTTAATTAGCAACTAGTAATAAAATCTGGTTGTGAAGAATAAAAACTATTTCAATCTAAACTGTTTGCAGATTCCACCTACTGGTATGCCAAAATTTACTACACTTTATTATATCTTTACGTAAGTGGACTAATCATATTTTTATAACAAATGGTTGAAATTACCGCCAATAAAAACAATTTTATTATTTGTAATTAACTATAAACATATGTTAGCCCTTATTGTAATTATTTCAAACAAAAATGAATATAACTTGGGTGTAATTTATAATACTCTGATGTATGTTGATTAATAATTACTGAAATAATTTATACATTTTCATATAATTTAGGCGATTTTCATTATATTAAGTTGCATAATTTGTTTGCATAATTTTATTATGATATAGCCTTTGTTTTAATAGGCAAATGAATATTTCCGATTAAATAACTAATTGTATGTAAGTTATCTACCATTTATAATAAACTAAAAGTTTATGTGACTATAATACGTACACAAATAGACCAGTTTCTGGCAAAATAATCTCTACGTTTTAATACTTGTTTAAAAATTTCTCCTTTAATACAATGAGCACATTCAAAATTTTAACAGTTATTAATGTAAAATAATTAAAATTTCTAATACTATAATATTTTTAATGCTATTTTTTTTAAATTTCTTTATTTTTTATTGTTAGTAATATATTCATTTGATTATGAAAAAAAAAATTATGAATATATATATATATATATATATATAGTTGAAAATAAATTCAACTGCTGTTTTTTCTTCTATGTTTAACATTGTACGATTGCAATTAGTCTTCAGTGATGAAGAAATTTACTTAAAAATATCGTTTATTAAAATAATTGTATACGATAAATATTATTCCACAATTTTCTTATACTTCTTTAATTCTCTTTCCAAGTGTTTTTATCTGATAGAGAACTTTAAATTTAAATTATTACTGTTCTTAGATTATAGATTCAAGAACTATTTTTTACTGGGAATTCAAAACTTTTTTTTGTGTAAATAATGCACAGGTAAACTGAATGAATAAAGGATTTAAAGCAAAATTTTCATTCAGATACTAAGACATCTGCAATCAAATTGTTGTAATAGAAAGAGATACTGTTTGATCTTCTAGACACAATTTATTCCCATATTGCGTAATAAATGTAGAGTAGAGTCCACAGATATAATAATAATTTGTTACCTTTTTATAATACAAAACTACAAATACAGCATGTAAATATGATATGTCAACTTTTTATATAGTAATATGTTTCTACTAACATTTAGATAATCAAGCCAAAATTTTGCTTAATTAAATAATAAATAAAAATAAAAAACATAAACCCTATATTTGAGCTGAAGTTCGATGGAACAAAGCAAACGAGAATCCAAGGGTATACAACATAAACTTAATTATTGATGCGCAGAAGTGCTTTTGTTATAGTTCAAAAATATATAGTAAGAACACGAAATAAATATTAAACTATTAAAAAACGATTATTTTGTTACTAAATAAATAATATGCAATATATCTTTTACACAAACAAACGAATATTTAACCATTTAACCAGAACATAGTGTAAACTACTACAAACAATAAATATTTAATCCAGATATATAATTAGCTTACATAAGAGTGAGATCGAATAGGGTACTAAGTTTCGCCCAATCTGTCTTCTTGGAACCCTTGGTAAAGTGCTAGAGAGATTAATTGGAAACAGATTGTGGGCTGAGCTAGAGGAGAATGGGGGACTATCCCCCAGGCAGTTTGGCTTTGTCGAGGATAGGTCCACAGTTGACGCATTGAGACATATTTAGAACGGGCGAATAATCGCTCTGGTGGTTATTGGCGTCGTAGGGATATTCCGTTATTGGGCATTCTCGACGTCAGGAACGCATTCGGTTGTAAAATACAACTGTTCATCAATATAGCTGTATTTGTTTACATGCAATAATTAGCAAACAATTTTAAAGATATTTAATAAATGACGCCTCACATACTCAAAAAAAAAGGGCTAATATAGAAAACAAATAATTTCATATATTACTGCATAAAATTTTTCATTTTTTGTTGTTTTGAGCCTTTTTTTGTTGTTTTTTTAATTTATTTGAATTGAAATATTTTAAAAATATTTGTTTTTGATGCGTTTTATGATAAGAGAACAAATATGATTTTACTGTGTCTACTTTCAAATGCTTCCAAAAATGATTAGAACATGCATGAAAAGCATGCATGTTAAAACCCTTTATTAAATTAAAGGGTTTAAGTCAAGATATACAGGAGAATGTTGAAATCAAGATGGATTAGTTCGAAACCGAAAAGAGTTTTAACCACATATTTTCAAGAAAACGAACGTAGTATTATTTTAAATGAAGAGAGAAGATGAAATATCTTATGATAAGTGAGGTTAGTTTCTTTTGGTTTTCAATGGAAATGCACAGAAAAATAAAATTTGTATTAGAGGAGATCGAGTGTAATTGGCGTACTGCATCATTATTTTTGTCGATACGTTTGTAGCTCAATAACTGGATGGATTTAATGATAAAAATCAAAATTTATTTTCTTTCCTGATAATTTTTGTATTAAAAAAACCTTTATTTCATTTTATTTTATTATTATTGACATTTTTCTTAAAATTTATAAAATTAAACATTTTTAGTCTCCTAATTTTCCTGACTCGAATTTACGCCAATGTAAAAATAAGAAAAATTCGTATAGTTGCGTAATTTTTCTTAAAAGCATTAGAAAAGCATTAGTCATATATGACTAATGCTTTTCAGTTATGAGAAATAATTCAGCAAAAGTTTATTTCAGACCAGAACTGATATTTAAAATAAAAAAAAACTGGTATCGTTAATAATATAAGCTGATAGAAAAATGTATATAGTTAAGAAAATCAAAATTTTTTTTATTACCGACAGATTCTTATTTATAAAAAAAATTGACTGAATATTTTTCTTTCCAGAATGATAACTATTCTAATTTGATAAACAATTTTTACCTACAGCATCGCCATATAAGTTACGATCCTCAATGTAATCCATATATTGATCTTTTTTTGTTATGTGGTGTTAAAATATTTTTCTCCTTGCGGTAGATAATATGAAAGAAGTCATCCATTGAAATACCAGTTCACACTCATTTAATAATAACCATTATTATTAATTACTGCACAAGTTTTATTGTTTAGCGAATCAAAATTAATGTACGAAGTTTATTTTATTTTTAACATCATTTTTCGACTATAATAGCAGTTATTTAAAAAATTATTATTAATTGGAACAATGTTCGTAAAAAAAAAAAAAAACACCCAATTGGGGTGATGAGTGGGATGAAAATTATAATTACTACTTTGTTTTAAAACTTTTTTTTTGTTTTCACGCTTTCAACAAAATTATTATTTTAAAAATTAGAAAAAAAGAGTTCTTTTCATGAATTGTGTGAAGATAAATTTCAATAATGAAATTGCTGAAGTTAGAAGAAAACTGACGGTATTTAAAATAAGACCCTCCAAGATCATTGCCATTCTTATGAAGCAAGTAATTAAGCTTCGAATTTATCGCTATTATAAAATACTATGGAAAAAGTTTGTAATAAATTATATATAAAGTAAAAATATATTTAACCATGTTATATATTTACAGAGGTAAAAAGCAACAGCGTTAAAAAAAAAAAAAACAAAAACAAATTTTTTTATATAAAAAAATTTAAGAGTTGGACAAAAAGAAACAGAATATATATTTTTAAAGTTGGGGAATAAATCTGAGGAAAGTTTTTTTATTAAAAATTATATAGGTTAAGCTTAATAAATTTGCTTAAGCAAAGTTTTCTCGAAATCTAACACTCCCTTTCATTGAGTCTAAAATAAGAAAAGAAAATTAAAAAAAAACTTATGTTTTTTGCAGTTTAGGTCCGGCGGACAGTATAATTTAAAAATAAGTGTAGACTATCTTTACATTTCTATGTATGCAGTATAAATAACTAAAAAAATTTAAATGAAGGGAAGTACAGCTAAAGAACAAGAAACAATAAATATTTCAATTTTAAGGGTAGGGGTTGAAGTTTTGAAAAACCTTTTTTGAATTACATATATATAATATATATATATATATTTGTGTGTGTGCGCGCGCGCGTGCGCGCGTGCGTGTGTGTGTGTGTGTGTTTGTTTGTGTGTGATGTCTACATCAACTAGTTGGTCTGTGAAATCAGTTGGTCTCTAAAACCTAACAATTTAAAAAAAAACTCGATCTCTATTATTTTCCATGATCGCCATAGCTTCCCCTCTTATAGTTATCTTAGTTACATTTTTAGTTAAATCTACAAGTAGATTTATATTTTTCTGAAACCAAGTAATAATAAATCGGATTAAAAAAATTCCAATCCTATGAAGATAAAACTACAATCCCGTTTTTTTCTATAAAATGAATGTGTTCTTAATTAATACGGAAACAATTAAAATGGTTTTGATGACCATCTGTTTAGTAATTTATTAATTTTGAGAAAAATGTTTATGCTAATCATATTAAAATAATCATATTTTATCACCGTTTTACTTCATTAATATGGGAAACTAGTATTTTTCAGTCCATAAATCTCCTCCTTTAACTGTTTGAGCTACCTGATTTATTCATTCCAAGAAAACCTTAACAATAATAAGTTCAAATAAAGATTATTTCGTTTTATAATACGCTAGAGAAGAAGACCAATGACAGTCATTAAATTTTCCGAAGACACTATCGTAAAAATCTGGAAATACAATTTAAGAATTATATTTTAAAGAAGTTAAGAAACTATTTTACATAAAAAAAATAAAAATATACTCTGAGCAGGAAAGAGTAGTAGTGTTAACGTAATTATTGATAATTACATTATATAATTACCGGAATAAATGTATAGATTAGTTTTTCCTATAATGTTGGATCACGTACCAAAAGTATAGAATAACCATTAAAAATGATCCTTTCCTTGTATCAAGTTAACAGATTTTATAATATCTTACTTCTCATTGACCTAATGTGTAAACTAAAAAAAAAAAATGAAAGAAAAAAAATACTAACATTATCAACTATCAGAATAAGATTTAGTTAACCTTAAAATTATGTACACATCACTTAAGTGGTTTTTATTTTTCAAAATGTATCATTATATTTATTATTAAAGCATTCCAATGAGTGTGAAATGCTCATCTCACTGCTATCTTATTCTACAACAGTAAGAGTAGAGTTCAGGCCAATAAAATTCAGTTACTCGTTTTATAGTCACTTCTAGTTGTACAAGTGGACTACTATTTAACATGTGATTTCTATATACCGCTCTTTCTTTTCCCTATTTTTCTCTTTTTCTTACTTACATATTCTCTCTCTTTATCTTGCTAAGTTTCATTCCTTTTTATACGTGCGCTTCAGTTGTATGTATGTTTGTGTGTGTGTATGTATGTTGTGCATGTATAAATAAAAAAAGAGGAAAGCGGTGAGGGATACAATTCTTGTTAAGAGGGGTATTTTAAGTTGAGATGGTACAAGCAGAAAGTACATGTTGAATCTTTCTCTCAGTTACTCCTTTATCAACTCGCTCGCTCGCCCCTTTTCTATCTCGCCCCAAACTCTCTCATTCAGTTATACTCTGTGTCTTTCTCCTCCTCTGTATACTTTTCAACCCTCTTACGTCACGTCGCACACTTAATTTCCTCATATTTCCTTCCATCTAATTTATTTTTTAATTTGCTCTAACACCTTTATGCGATAAAATAATTACAGAGGAATGTGAACAGACTTCTTCTTCTTAGTCTTGTGCTACTTATTCTTCCCCCTTTTTCGTCTTCTTCTTCCTCTACTATTGCATCCTTTAATTAAAACCGTACTATACGTTATATACTAAACTGAACTGTGCTTACCTGTTTACTTGAACCTTTTCTCAACCAATAACTACGTTAAATAATTAAAACGTTGAAAATTTTTAGCATCTTAAAAACATTTAAAAAATCTTTTAATTATATTAAACTCAGTTAATTTTTCTTCAGTATACCGTATTTAATTTCAACCATTAATTAAATAGTAATAATATAAGTAATAAGGGATATTATGTATTTAATATGAAATATATGGAAAATATCAGGTATGATGTAGTATACACTACAGGTGTCGTTTTCCAGCAAAGTAATTTATTTATTAAAAGGAAGGGAGATCAGTTATTGTTGAAAGGTATCTGTCACAGTCTTTCTATGGATATAAAGTATTAAAGGACAGCAGGTTCAAGACTCATTAGTCGGAGTTTCTTACCACGGAAGTAAAGAAGTAATCTCTACAATCTATCAGTGAACAAAATGAAGATGGCTGAAGATTGTATGGCTGAATTTAACTACGATTTTTATAGGTATTGACATGCATTAATAACAGTATATATTTATGATAAAAAGATTTGAGAAATCACTTAATTTTTTTTTTTTTTTTTTTTTTTTTTTTTTAGCAACCATCCCAGAACGATGTTATTATTGAAAACGTCTATTTTATTTCCAGAAGTAAATTCTTTCTTATATCAAATCCTTTACTTATGGTGTCTTAAATGAAAGATACAGATTCTTAATAAATCAATATCATAAATTATACACATCTAATTGTAAACAAAATTTATTTTAATATCCGCTTTCAAGTCTGCAATTCTATGATATGGATAAAATAAACTCAGATTTATACTTCTATTTATATATGTTTCGAAATTTAAAAATTTTAAACTTCAGAAGTTCTTGAAAATTATCTTAACAAACCGTAATCTTTCAAAAAAAACTCTGAATTATATATATATATATATACATATTAATTGTAATTAATTAATTTACTTATTATTTTAGTGTATATTATTTTAGAATTTTTAAACAAACGAAATTCTTCTATATAATACTGCTAATAATAATTGGACGTAAGCTGGCAATTTAAAAAAAAAGAAGAAGAAGAATTAACTGCAGATGTAATTTATGATGATATTCTTAAAGATCTACTTTTAAAATTGTTCATATTTTATAAAGAAGAAAGCTATTTTGCAGTAATCGCCAGCCCAGTTATCACTTACCAACATAATTTACAATGTTTTATAATTTTAACGCAAGGTAGCAGCAGTGGCTACAGTATAAGTTGGTAGCAGCACTGTAAGGTGGCAACCAGGGACTGAGTATTGCGTCCTCTACAGTTTTTAATATCCGGCGGTACGCGTCACAAGCATCGCGTGTGATTTATACCGCACTTTATTCTATAACATCTTATGAGCTGAACTAATTTCCCGGTTGAACAAAAAAGAAAACAAGTATTCACCGTTTAATAACAGTAATAATAATAATAATGATAATATTAGAAAAATTTTTGATGTGAATAAAAAGAAATGGCTTAAACTATAAAATTTAATCGATAAATTAATTGAATAAAAAAAAATTATTAAAAATTAAATAAAACAGTGAAATTAAACAAACATAACGAAAAAAGAATACTCCTTAAAAAGTTTCACGTAAAGAATAAATAATATACATTAAATAATACAAAAAAAAAAAAAAATGGAATTAAATCACTTCAAAAAGCTAATAATCAATGATCAAAATTTATACATAGATTAATTTTTTCAGTTAACTTTTTTTTCCTTATATTTCTAGTAGTATTATGGAAATTATAATCTATATTATTAATTCTGTTCATTTTTACTGTTACAATTAGTAAAAATCGATTAAATTCTAGATGATGCAACTAACTGCATAAACTACCTATATGACTTCCGGGGGTGACAATCAAACCTAGTCCCAGCCTCCGAAGCGTAGGCCGGTGTTGACTATGTTGACTCCTAGTCCTCTCGTCCTGGAGGTTAGAGACAGACAACAGAAACATCCGAACCGGTGGGCTGACCTGTCGTGTCTGACATTTTGTGAACGGGAAGGCCCATTAGAAAGTACAAGTCACCCCACTTCCCAACCGGGTTGTACTATGATTCATTATAAAACGACCCGGGGTTGGCGAGGGAAAAAACTAACAATCTGAGTGTTCTACATTTTTGGAACATCTCAAGGATAAAGTTACAGAAAACTGTAAGGTATAAGGAAACTAAAATAGCAACACGTAAAACGCATGAAAAATAAACAGATTTTTATCAACTATCAAAAATTAAAAGATTAAAAACAAATTATGGTTGTATTCTGTGGACTTTTATTTGTAAGAGTTGATACTTAAAAATAAATTATGATTGTTAATAGGAAGTAACACATCATCGGTCAATCATCAGCCAATTTATGACACCGTTTCACTGATATGTACGTATATTTACAGGCAATTCTTAACTATTATATTCAAAAGGTAAAATATTGTATTGAATAAGGAAGTTCTATTTCACTGTAATATCGTAGAATTATTCAAGAAGAGTGATATAATTTAAAAAAATAATTATATAATTATAATTTAAAAAAATAAGGATATACACTCCTTATTTTAAGATAAAAATGCAATCTTATTTTTATATTCAAGTTTATCACATGGTGGTAAGGCAGTGTAGAAGATAGTTAACTACTAGCCGTGCGAGGATAATTAGGAAATTTAAAATAAAATAAATAAATGCTCTGGTAAAAGAAAAACTGTATAATGATATTAAATTTAGCAAACAGAGGCTTAACAATAATTAATTTAAGTTTGGAAGAAACAATAGTTTAATAAAAAATAAAATAATTAAAATGCTTTGGTATTTTATCAAAAGTTTTTTTTAAAGAAAGAATTATTATAGAATGCCTGATTAAATCAGTACCTAAACAGAAAACAATGTTGGTAACATGTGATTAAAAAATTAACATAAATACTTAGTGAAAATATAAAATGAATTAAT
>JAAAKQ030066735.1:0-15600 GCA_010016005.3 Zanna intricata | reverse complement strand
AAACGCTCATCTAGGATCACCCCCAGGTATTTCTGCACAGTAACATACCGCACAGGATGGCCTGCCATGGAGACACGAGCCTGACGTGTCTCAGATATCCGACCCTTTAACAACATCATTATGGTCTTCTCTGAGCTAAAAACCATTTTATGCTGAAAGCTCCACATCTGGAGCACAGTACACGGTTGACCAGCACGAATCTGTAGTTCATTCCTAGAATTGGTCTCAACGAGCAGCAGCCCACCATCAGCATAAGCGACAATACGGCAGCCACTGGGCAAACGACACCGATCAAAGAGTCAAACTCCACCAACCAGAGAAGGGGGCCTAAAACATTGCCCTGAGGACATCCCTTAGACAGTGTTTTTCCAACCTCAGAATCCCCGTCTCAAAGGACAACCGTCCTGTGGCTGAAGTAACTTGAGAGAGTTGCAATCTCATCCACTGTACACTGAGGGGTTTCAGAGGCAGTGAACATCTAACTGTAGTTGAGTTAAAAAAAATAAATAAATAATTTAACTAAAAAAATGTTATGTGCCAAAACTTGAGTTTTATAGCCCACCTGACAAGACAAAGTCATCCCAAAAATAGCATACTATTCTCAAGAATAACAACCTTCCATTTTAGGCTTATTAAGGAAGGTGGGTATTTATTTTAAAGAAATTAGTTTCCTGTTTCTTACTTCAATGAGCCAAATATACTCTTGCATATAAACATGCCAAACTTAATGAAATACAGGTGAGAGATTCATCCTTATAAATGACATCTTCTACTGGCTGAATGATGAACATTATTATTTTCAGAGGAAGAAACTCTATTTAACATCATTTGTATCTCATGTGCTTTACATGAATCATGGCCATAAAAATTGCACAGCGTTAAAAAACCAATTTCCATATCACTTCCTACAATAAAAAATTCTATAAATATATAATCTCCAGTCAGAAGGGAAAATTGATTAATAAATAATAAAAACATATTTTGTTGATCAGCATGAAAAATTTAATGGTTTACAAACTCATTGTAATATATTACTTTGACAAGATATTTCTTACTTTGACAAATTATTTCTTATTACTTTGACAAGTAAAAATAAATGAAATCTGAGTACTTTCTGATTAAATAGAAGCCACCTGGTTTCAGAAGGAAGAGTGATGTTTTTAAGAATTAAAAACATCATTCTATTACAATGAAGTTCCTTTCTCAATTCCTTCGTATAAGTCTGAAAGGATTTTTCTGAGATTTTTTCTACAACTTACAAATTTCGGTACTTAAATATTCTAATTTTGATTAAAAGGAGGCCACCTTAACACAGCGCGCTGCGTCTGCAACATTGTGTTCGTTTGTGTTCGTGTTCGTGTGTTGTGTTGTTGTTTCTATCTTGAAGAAAATAATTTTCTTAATAGATTGGCGCTTACCGGAGTCAAGGTTAAGGTTCACTCAAGTTACACGGTTAAGTTAAAGTTAAAAAACAAAAAAGTAGGGACAAACTCGCCACTATTTAGAGATTCGTATCTGGCGGATTACATTTAGCGATTGGCGGCAGGTGGCAACGTATTCAACGAGCTCCTCGGCTACATTGTTAAGTTAACTTACAACACAACAGCTAACATTAAATATAACTTACTTGGCTCTAACTATAACTAACTTGAGTAACTTAACCTTGACCGCGATAAGCGCCAATCTATTAAGAAAAGTATTTTCTACAAGATAGATAACAAACGAATCTAATATTACAGTCGCAGCGCACTGTGTTGAGGTGGCTTCCATTTAATCAAAATTAAAATATTAATGTACCGAAATTTGTAGAAAAAATCTCAGAAGATCCTTTCAGACTTAAGGAAGGAATTGAGAAAGGAACTTCATTGTAATGGTGAACAATCTTTCTGGAAGCATATTTTCAAGTTATTTAGAAAGTAAGTTGTATTAAATTTATTACTTTATAAAAACTACGTAATTTAAAAAGTTAATAAAATATAAATCGGAATGCAACATACATCTGGTGCCAGTTTAGTTTGAATGTAAACAACTATAACTCAATCTTATTGTATAGCTGATCATCCAGTTAAATAAGCATGAAGCTTGATCTAACCTAAAATTTTATCGATACTAGAAAAAAAAAGCGGGTCCGCTTAGAAAATGTTACATGGTATACGTTTCATTACATATGATTTTGTTGAATGTTTTTGCTAACTGTAATTAAATAACATTCATGAATTTGGCGTACTAACAACAACAAAATTTTTTATAACGAAAAGCTTCAAAATCCTGAACATTTTTAGCTGTTTCTTGAGTTGTGATTTTTTTAACACAGCTGTAACCCGAATGTTTTCCTTTTTTATTTACAAAACACAAATATAATTTTAGATAAATCGTTCCTATAAAGAAATACAAATCGTTCGAACGAAAGGATCGTTCGTGTGCTGCACGCATCCGCCCGGCGCTAATAGCAGCTAAAATGAAAATGTGAGCACATACATCAAAGAAACAAATCCACGCACCATCGATTTTTATGGGAAAGAAATTTTTCTGTTCTCTCAGAACTAATGAATGTATCCTTTTCACAACCTCATGATAACTTCTAAATCATTCATTTATTCCTCCTTCCTTACTTTATTGTTTACATTATTTTCAATAACCTTTTTAATCTGTTTTATTTCTAATAGTTCTGGAATATAAAATGTAAATAATAAAAAATTCCAAAACTCTTTCAAATATTGTTAACATAGGAATGAACGTATTATTGACTATTAAGACAATTATTAACTACAGACATTATTAAAGAAAATAAACTGGTTTTTTAGTAACACAGTTAAAAATACATGCAATCAAGGTTGGAGAATTCTTTTTGTTTATGTTAAATTTAATTTTTCATTTTGTTTTTGTTTAATTGAATAACACAGATTAGTCAAAATTTGGGACGTGGTATATATTAACTATGAGATTGTTATTTATAGATTATACTCATTTCAAGCTTATAAAAATATATATAGCATATATGTATATTGATGTATAGTATTTAGTTTAGTGTATGTATTAGTTTTTATATATTGATGTATATATTATTACTTTTTATTATGATTGTCGATTAATAAACAAATGCATATATTTCTTATTTTTACAGAAATAAGATAAGGGGAAAAATGTAAACTTAACATTTAGAAAAAATTCAGCACTAGTAAATATTTTATCAGTTTTATTTTACACTGAAGAGTCAAACTAATGATGTGAACATTGGATTTCTAGGAAAAATGAGTCATACTAGGAAAGCTGATTAAATAGCATGCTAGGAAGGCTGATTTTGTTAGTAATCAAGTCTTGTAGTACATCCAGCACAGTACTTACGATCTCTTTCATAAGTTAAATACAACATTCAAACACTTTTCCCAACTAGTAAAGGTAATCTCATTTCTGAATGTAAGCAGTTTTTTATTGTACTACTTACTTCTTAATAAAGACTTTTAATACTTCAGAGTGATTAATAGTGAAAATAACAGAAAGCATAGACTGTCTTCTAAAGATTTTTTAGGATCAACGCATTTGCATGAGGTTTACTAATTTACTCACTTACTATTTTTATTAGTAAAATGTTTTACTAATTTATTAACAGACTGAACAATGTGTACAGATTATTACATGCCATGCTGATTACACAAAGTACAATAAAGTATTTAACACATTTTGCAAATGAGGTTGTTTACAACTTTAATTTCTTATTAAATTACAAGCGCAATTAAATGTATTGGCACATATGTTGGGGAGGGATGAAAGCCAATGTACTAGCATTTCGCATGCAATAACCTCTGTTACAAGCAAACTAAAAACATTGTCATTTCATATATGTCCTTTGTGGTATTATACAACAAACAGGTTTCATAAACTTGCTGTAGCGTATGTAATTGTTGAGTTTTATTCTACGTAAATTACATACTGATGTTGTGATCTAGGCCTGCTTACTGTTGTACAGGAACTAATAATAGTAGAATAATTCATGAATATACATCTGTAATTAATGAAATGTTGTAACCACAACACGCCATTTTAAGAGTTTCATTTACTTATTTTTAATCTACTCTAATCATTGTGCAGTGAAGAATCAATGTCACATCGCTTATAATTATGTTCCAAACGGTTATTATAGAAATATTTAATGAGGTGTATATTTTCCTTAATGAAGTGAATAGCTGTTTGTGGTTGATTTTTACTATGCTGTGCTGTTTTCATTTAAGACTGTCATAAATTCAGAATTTAAACTTTTAATATTTCAGTACAGTTATTTTCTTTTAAAATGCCCAAGTTAGGAAGAAAAGGTACAGTAGTAGGCATATAGTCAGGCAAGGGAAATTGTGTTCGTTGTTTTACAATTTCTTTTTACAAAACGATACCGAAACCAGATCACTGAGGAAAACTGTAATGCTAATACGCATGTTCAAGCGACAAAAATATCAAAATGAATAGTCCAAAGAATTAAATGTAACTGAGAAGCCATCCGTGTTCGTTTCGCCGAGAAAACGTGTAAATCGCCTCAGCACTGTCCGTAATTTAGATTCATTTGACACGGATACCTTGAGGCGTTTAATAAATAAATTTTATGTAACCGAAAAATGCATTCCTACAGTGAAATTAATTTCAAAGGGAGTCAAAGATATTTAAGGAAATATTACGTAAAAGAGGATTTAGATGGAAAAAATAGAAGACAACCGGGAAATACTGATAGAACGGCATGACATTAAACTGCAAAATGAAATTTCTACGTAAAATTTCCTTGTCATGAAGAAGGAAGACCAATTGTATATGCAGATGAAACCTACATTCGCAGTAGTCTTGCGACATCAAAATCGTCGGTAAACACAAGAAATCTTGATGAGGTACTGAAAACACTTATTTCCAAAGGCTCACTATTAATAATTTTTCATGAGGGCTGTAATAAAGGATTCGTTGGCAATGCTTTACTTACGTACGAGTCAAATAAGAGAGGAGATTATCTATCACAAATAGATGGATTCCGAAAAATACAGGAAGTAGTTACGGGAGGAGTATATTCCAACTTGCCATCTCGGTCGGTCATTGTAGGTTACTAGATAACGCATCGTATTGCTACAAAAGTAGCTAAATTTTAACTCTTTAAAAAGCGATCTAATAAAATTGTTAGCCGAACAATGCATTAACTGTTCTCCTGCTATGACGAAGATTGAATTATATGATGTTACAAAACTACACAAAGAAAATCAAAAGAAATTTCTAATAGATAACATTTTCGAAAATTATGGTCACAAATTTCTGCGGTTGTCACCTTATCATCCTGACTTAAATGTCATTGAAATGATTTGGAGTCAACTGAAGGTTAAATAGCTAAAAGAAATATAACTTTTAACAAATTCAGACACTTTTTAAAGTGTCTGAAGGTGAGTGGAGTAATGTCTGCGAGCATGTTGTCAACGTTAAAAAAAATACATGAACGTGAATATTTATATGATGTGCACATAGACAATCTTGTTATAAATGTGAATTCAGAATCGGACACGGGCTCTTTAGGATCTAATGACGACAGCGACTTAAGAATTTATGAGCTACAGCAAGAAAGTGAATAGAAAAATGAATTATTTAAAGTACTTTAAATAATATTATTAATTGGGTTACTAAACTAGTTTTAATTAAATAGAATCGTATGTATTTTTTGTTAAAAATATCATCCATATTAAACTGACGATGTTTTCAGTCGGCCTAGTACTGTGGCCAAATGTTTGCTGAATGCTAGTAGTTTTTTCGGCAACTTACGTTCCGAAAGTTTTACAGCAGTTATACCAAGTGAGCTGAAGGTTTGCCTCTATCTTACATCCGAACTGTCGGCTGACTTAGGTGGGACGGGCGAGCGGATATTTTTTTGTACTATCTAATCAGAAGATATTCGATTAGTAAAATATGACACATTTGTATGTAAAATGTTAACACATTAAGAATCTTGTAACAGTTTTATTGTGAATTAGCGTGTGCCACGTAAAATGAATTTGTTTATATTTGTCTGTATTTTGGTTTTTCATATGTTGAGTGCATCATCCTGCGTATAATATTTTTTTTAGTTGTATATTAATGTTATTGAATATTTATTATCTTTCTGTTTTTATTGTTTTCCAAACAATTAAAGAACTTTAATCAGTTTATCGAGAGAGAGGTTCAGACATAGCACTTATTATTCTTGTGAAAAGTTTATAAAGAGAACAGCTGCTGTATGTAGGGTTTCGACCAGAACTGTTAACTACTAGAAAAGAATATAATGGGATGTCAGAGGTCGAATGCTCGTTTCAAATCCCCCAAAAATATTAACGTGAAAATGGAATTACTAATGTAGACTTCGGTTTCGATAAATATTTAGTCATGCGAATTGTTTACGATTTCTATTTGAAAAAAGAAAATATTTGCTGCCTAGAATTAAACGCATTTGTGATGACACGAAAAAGACTTTTATTTTACAGATGTTGTATGAACCGTCAGGAATATGTTGTAATCGTTTTTTTTTCGATGGAAAAAAACAAAAAATAATATAAACACTCTTATCAAAAATGATGAAATACAAGAACAATAATAAGTTATTTAAGATGTATTAAACGTTACAGAGAAGAACAATATTCCATTGTTTATATAGATAATACGTCTATTTTAATCTTCTCATATTTCAGACAAAATGTAATCAAAAAATTCTGATCAGGACATACATCATCCTACATTAAAAGGAGACCGAGCGATAATCATTCACAGTGGTAGCGAGATGAGATTCATTAACAATACTATGCTGACATGAAAAACACCACGTCAGTTGGGGATTATCACAACATGAATAACAAAAATGTCATAAAATGGGTGGAAAACAAACTCTTTGTCCAAATCTACCCCCGTGATCGATTGTAGTACTGGATAATGCTGCATACCATAATAATCAATAATCAAATACATTTGATTATTTATAATGATAATCAAGGCACCTATCACCAAATTTAAGAAATCTGAAATGGTATATTGGTTACAGGAGAAGCAAACATAATTTCATTCTAAAATGCTTTACTTAAACTTCACAAACTAGTTAAGCTGCACAAACCAAGACATAAGATGTGTATTTTGGATTGCCTTCTCGAACAGTCACACAACCTGTCATTATATCACTTGGATCTAAACCTCAATTGAAATGATATTAGCAAATGTAAAAGGACATGTAGCCCAAAGAAACATCACGTTCAAGTTAAAGTACTTAAGAAAAGTAAAGTTAATGGTAATGTTATTAAGTCTGTGATTACGTTATGTAAAGAAAAATTTTTAATATAACAGAGAAAGACTGGTCACTGATATGTGAGTATGCGAAAAAAATAGAAGATGAATATTTGGAGGAAGAACATTTAATTGACGATGTTGAAAAAGAATTTGTTACCAATTTACAACAAAGTATGATGAATACAATGATTATTCATCTTCAAGCAATTCCAGCAATGAAGATTTAGCAACACCTTTAGACTAACACTTTTTGCTGTACAATAAGTGAAAATAAATATTTTTGTTCTACTGCATTTACTTTAGCTAAAAAAAATAAGTGAAACAAAAACAAGGATCAAAATAAAATACATAAAAATTTATATGTGTAGTTGAGTAACTTTATATCATGTATAATAATGTATAAAACATTGGAAATAAAAAGAAATGAATTTGAGCAGCTATGCATATGTTTTTCATGATGACATTAGGCACAGCAGTTGCTGAGCAGCAAACTTTCAGCTCATGTACTGTAGTAGTATAATGTAATGTAGTGATAATCATAAAATATGACTTTATAATTATCAGTACACATTTTTGATTTGTTATTAACTTATTATATTACTGATAATTGAGTAACCAGAAAGATGCAACTGAATAATTTTTAAATGACTGCTGACTCACTAGTCTAAATTTTTTCCCAAACAATACATAGTAACACAGAAGTAACCAATACAGTCACACTCACTGTAAAATTTATAGCTGGCAATACATTATTTCCTATTCATGAAAAAGAGATCATTTATAATATTGTATGGACTATTCAATTGTTTTACCCAGGGTGTCTACATTTTTAAGTAACTTCTGTTATTGTTGTTGTTTCTGTTATGACCCATACATTCTATTTTCGTTTTAACGCAAAGTTACGTACAATCAACATGAGATTTAGCACATCCATATAAGAATGTTTATGAGTGAAGTATTTTGAGTGAGGAGATTTTACCTTCATAGAAATGAAATAGCTCAGATTTTCATTTTACAAATTTATGCAGGAGCAGAATCTATGAATCTAAATGAAACAATCCTAGGTTGTTCTAGGATGTATGTGCATATTTGTATGTTGGCAAGGCATACTATTTGAGAAGATATACAAGAAAAATATTACATGATGAAGTAAATCATAAAGAGGAGACCTAAGCCATAGTCTTTGTTCATCATTTTTAGAAAAAAATTGCCAACATTTTATAGTTGCCAACATTTTTTATTTTTTAAAAATTCCTTATTTGGCATCAATCTGTGCAAGTTTTAATAGTTCTTATTTATGAACATCAGGAAAGAATTCAAATTCAGCATTGAATTCAATTAACCTACTAGACAGCCATTTATGAGGAGAGCTTATACATGTGTCTTTTAAAGGTATGGTCAGTGGACCTTTAAAATACTGCACAATTCTAACTTGTCAACCAGTAGTTTATAGTTTATTTATAAATTAAATTTTCCTCTCAACTTCAGCATATTTTACATATTCTTTTACATCCCCAAATTGTTATTATTATTGTTTTCTTTTCTTATTAGTTATTATTTTTTTATTAAAATAGTGGGCATTAATTACTACAGTCATTAGTCCTTATCACAAACTAAAAAACATTTCCTCCTGTATGAAGTGATTAGGTCAAATGCCAGTCTTTACAAACAGATCATCCATTAAAACAGACTTGTCGCAAAACCATAAAACCCCAGAAAACCATTAGATGACAAGGGTGTACCCCTTGTCCTAAGGGGACACTTGTCAGTTAAAATGTGCAATCCATTTCTGGAGAAATGTTGTCAAATTATCGAAGTATAAAAGCGAGTGTAAAGGACCCATAACTATTCAAACACATCCTTAAAAAATTTTCCAACTGTACTGTAACACTTGAACACAAAGCTGGAGAAAGTAAAAATCACAATTAAGACACTAACAGTGCTAAAAATGATTTCCCAGCTTATTCATTTTAATGAATAGCCATTCATCATTCGATCATTTTCTTTTCTCTTTTATCATCATATGACAAATCGTGAGCCAATTTGGTAGTTAGTTGGTGCCTCATCAGAAGTCTCTAACAACGTGCACTCTTCTATTATGTTTCACTGTGAGGTATGTACCACAGCTTCCACATACTGGTCTTTGTTCTCTTGCTAGCATGTAGGTTGAAGTAAATCTAGTGTGACCTATTTGAAGTGGGTATTCTTAATGGAATTAAACATTGTAAGAGCACCCCCATCTCCTTATACATGCTATTCTTATGGCCTGTTTGCTATAGTTTTTAACGTCATCTTGAAGAAGTAAAGGAATAGTAACTTTGCTGTTTGCCGCTTGTTTCACTGCTTTATCAGATGCTTCATTACCAAGAATACTGATGTGGCCAGGTGTCCATATCAAGATGCGTTGTTTACAGTTATCTTTAAGGTTTTTTAATGCTGCCAATACATCTTGAACGAGTGCATCATGCATGAAACCATTCCTTAAAGCAATAATTGCACTTAAGGAATTAGAGCAGAGAAGCATCCTCGTTGTATGTAATATATAACAAAGTGCTTGCTGAAGCTAATCCAGTCATCTTTGCCAAAAAACCAACTCTTAAATATGGGATATAATTTCTTAAATATGGAATATGGGATATAATGACATTATGACTGGAAAGTGATGGCTTCCATGTAAATCTTCATTTACTTTCCAATCAATTTATGCACTATGGCAACACTGGCAAAAGTTAAATCAATGCAGGATGAAGAACCATCCATGGGATTAAGAAGGTTCCTGTACCAGTATTTAATAATGCAAGTTTTGAATTTGAAAGAAAACCTTCAACTAATATTCCTGCAGGGTCCAATTGATTGGATCCCCAAAGAGGATTATGGGCATTGAAATCCCCTACAAACATGACATGGGGAGGTAATTTTTCTTCTCCGTTATATAAATCCTCTTCTCTCCAATTTAACTCAGACAAGTACACATCACATAAGGTCATGTTGACTGGGCGGTATATGCGAATAGTTAATGCTTATAAATTAGGGTATGCATGAACAAGGCACAGCAAGTTGGTGAGTTGGTGGCCACTCCTCCTCTTGATCTTCGGTTAGATGCTTGATCAAGCCTAACTATGTTCACCCTTTCAGTCTCAAAGTATCAGTATTCCATAAATGCATCTACTGTAAGTAAAAGGATTTAATTCTCTCATTAATAGCTGATTTGACATATATCCATTGATGTTCCACTGCAAGATCAACTCATTTACATAGAACATTGTTCAATTTGAGATTTATTGCCTAGGTTTTTCCTTAGACCAACCTTTTTTTTAAGTTTCTTTTCCAATCTCTGTACAGCCTCCACTTCTGAGGATAGGGTGTCCGAGGCCTCGGAAACATTATCTTCTGCTGTCTGCAAATTCCCCCCTCTGATGCCATTAATGGTGGTGGGGAGGAAGTTATCAGCCAGCATCCAAAGATACCAACCCAGAGAAACGGGGAATATTACATCTAAGTCCATGCTTGATGAACTCAAGGTTAATATTGAGTGAGTAAGATGTTCACCCTCTCTTTTGGAGGCTCCGCAATCACTTTTACTGGTATCTTTTCCCCTCAGTCATTTTCTCATTATCTTTCCGATTGTATTGAATTGGGACTTTTTCTATCTGAACTTCAACTTATCTTACATAAGATTGAGGCTTTTTAAATTAAAAAGATTTTTTTTTAACATATTACTTGCCATAGGTTCTTGCTTAAATTGAATAATCTTTCCTTTAATTATGTCCTGAACTTTTGGTGCCGTTGTAGAACTACTTTCGGGTAGATCTTTGCACGGTTCATCTAGGTGCAGAAATATCCACAAGAACACACCTGTTGCCTTGTACAGTGTACTGCATATATCCAAACCGTTGACATCCGAAGCACCCTCAGTGAAGTCAGAAAGAACGAACGCACTTCAAGTCTGTTAAAACCAGCCTTTATCTTTTCCGGACACTTTGGTTTGTTAAAGGTGAGGACGTGCGATGCGGAGGGTACAACTTTATTGCATTGAGTGTTCTTGTCTAGATGCTACAACTCCTTGTTCAAAAAGTTTTTCGTTGTTCAAACAGTTTCCCCTCAGTGGAGTTTAATAAGTCTCTGAATACCACTACTCCCTTGGAGGTATTTAAAGTGCCACGATGAAACCTCAACATCCATGACACTGATCTTCTAAGCTTTAAGAAGCCGCGAAGACTGTAAGTCATTAACAGTTTCGACGAACAAACCTTTCTAAGTCTTTCTAACCTCCTTGACTGGTCCTCCATCGGCTTCCGTGATTCCGCACAGTATCACGAAAGGACTGACTTTTGTGACATTTCCATGACATCTTTGTACCAAATAGTACAGTATAACTGTCTTTAGTCGAAACTTAATTTGATCTGACTTTTCCTTGTCACTAGCTTTGAAACTCTTCCTTCGCTTCAGGCCTGAACCCAAAGATTCTTCAAGATGAGGGTTTTTGTATGGACCCTCTGCTACAGATAATATGGAAGTTGATTGTTCCATAAAATAATTTTTCACCAGTCAGTATGTCGTAAGATGCGAGCGAAGAGACGGTTGGGTGGTGCTCCAGATCATAGATCCTACCTGGGTTCCCCCAGTCAGCCACCTCCACAATTATTATTACTTAAATTCAACTATGGAAGTTCATTCTTCAGAACTCTAGGATATTTTAATGAAACCCAAACAACATATAAAATAAAAGACAAAAATAAGATAGAAAAATGTTAAAGAAAAGTTTATGCTATACCAAGAGAAAGACATAAGCAATTAATTTTAAGATTAGAGATTTTTTCGTATCTATGAACTAATCTTAAAATTAACATTTAATATGCTATTCTATTGTGTATTAATTAAACTGAAAAAAACTGCATATTAATTGTAGTTAATATGTTAATTTTGGTTATTTTATGTTAGTTTTGGTTACTTTATTCTAGTATATTTTTTTTTCCTTTTTTGCTTTTTGATGTTAGTGTAGCTTTTATTTTTAATTAAGAAACGTCTTCACTCAAGTTTTATTCTCTTTTTTCATTACAGATGTATGTAAAAGATAAGTTATTGTTACTTCTTACTTCAGCTTCAGCAGTACCAAATAATTTGGCTGTAAATTTTTCCAGAAAAGGGAAATCAACTGAATCTGTTGCAGTTATCCATCAAGGTTACATAAATGTTGTTCCAGTAAATGATTACGAAATGCAATCAAAATATATTCCTCATACAGACACTCCTCTTAGAAACAAAGTTGTTGTTACACAGGTAATCGTGTAAATTTTAATTTCTCTGTTATGAATGTAGCAGTGACAGAAATCTGTTGCATTTCAGTAAAATAGAACTGGGAATAAAATTACTAGTCTACCAAACATAACATGTAACTCTAAAGAAAATCTTGTGAAAGAATAAATGTTAGACATATGTTCAAAATATACTTATGCTCTTTAAAGAACAATCTACAAAGTGAGTTTTCCTTTATGTTACACCGAATAAACAGTACAACTGTAGGTAGAGCTACTACTGAAATGTTTACTACAATTTAATATATTACACATCTACAGAGACTTCTCCCAACCTATGCAATGGCCTATGCTCCTACGATCTATCACTCACATATCCAAAACATCCTAAAATATGCATAAGTGTGTGTGTGTGTGTGTGTATGTGTGTGTGTGTGTGTGTGTGTGTGTGTGTAAAACAACAAATGTTGGTATGGTATTTATAATTTGTTAACATAGTTTTTCATACTGAGAAATTCACATTCATTTACAGATAAAAAGAACATGTAAGCATGAACATAACAGAATAAACCTTTACAAATCACCCACAGAATCAAGGTATACATGTAAGGATATTATCCCTAAATAAGTAGATTTTACTTATATTACTTTCTCACAAATTGAATTTGCTCAAATATGATAAAGTTTACAAACAAATAATACTTGGCAAAAATAGTATACCAAACAAGAAAAATCAATAGATATCAAATATGCTATTAAAAAATTGGTAAAGAGTTTTACAGTCACTTCAAAATGAATAAAGTATTTACTATGTTAATTACATGGCAGGCATCTATTTAGCCATGCCATCTGCAAATCCACTGACAAAGATGTCAAAAAAAATCTACCATAGGTACATTTCCATACATTTAGAAAGTAAGTTACCTTTAACTTGCTTTTTTCCATAAGTTAACCATTTTTCTTGCTGTTAACGAATTACTGTTCTAAAGTTAACACCTTTCTGAGCACACATAGGAAGACAATTCATGGCTTACTATATTTTTTCTGTTTAGCCTCTGGAACTATTGTAACGTATTACTTCAGAGGGTGAATGAGGATGATATGTATGAATGTGAATGAAGTGTAGTCTTGTACAATCTCAGGTCGACCACTCCTGAGAAGAGTGATTAATTGAAACCCAACCAGCAAAGAACACCAGTATCCATGATCTAGTATTCAAATTTCTTTACTAGAATTTGAACCTTAGAACTCTCAACTTCAAAATCAGCTGATTTGAGATGTTGAGTTAACCACTCAACCAGCCCGGTTGACTGACTATTTTTTACCTGGATACTGCAACCCACATTCCAATCTTCCGGTCATGAAAAGGAATTTCATGTGTAGCACGTGGGTTGTTGGCAGATCTTAAATGTGAGTTTTTGCACGCACATATCATGATAAATGAAACCATCCTTCATTGGTATAGAAAACATAGACCAGAAATAAGATCAGAATTCTGCTAGAAACCATTGAAGCCATTCACAGTATTGAATTAGCATTACGCACTCTGTCGCCAATAACTTTTGAACTGCTTTCACTTTATAAGGTATGAGATTGAACTTCTTACAAACTGTCTTTTTGCAATTGCAACACCAATGATTTTTTGCTGGGCCAACTTTCATATGGACTTATTGGGGACATGTTGCACAGTAGGTGATATAGATTACAGTTTTTCTTCTTCTGAATACTGATGATCTACTACTTCGCTCAAAGTTCTTTGCCAATTCCTCCTTCCTAAATTTCTTGATTAATGCTCTTACACTATGGTGATTAGGAACAGATGACCTTTGAAATTTAATGGAAAATTGGTCTTTCACTGTTTGTGTGTACTCACCATGCTCAAGGAAGACATACCATGAGAAATATTTACTCTTTTAAAGTTAACACCATTCTGGGCACATATAGGAAGACAATTCATGGTATTACTTACTTAAAGGCAACAAACAAACAATGAACAACAAAAATCAGACACACCTTCTCATCTCAAGGTCACCAGGCTGACTGGCCCAAAGAAAAAAATTACACACAATGTAGGAATTAGCAACCTTTGCAGAAAACATTAGAAGTCTTCTAACAAATCATATAATATTTGATAACAGAACAAACTAGAACAGCTCAAGGCTGTGAGCAATACTCTTCATGAATTGTTAACACTGTTTAATTCAAGGAATTTCTAATCCAGTATACAGAAATTTTTAACTTCACAGGAATAAGTAGGCCATTCAGTTCTCTTTTTCTCTTGATTGTGGGAAATTAGCATAAAGAGTATCAAATTTCTCCATCTCTTTCAGGTTGTAGAACAGTTTACTTTAAATCTTGAAAACTATACATCATACTTACTCAAATTGAAGACTATTTGAAATCATGTTCTTTATTTGTTTTATCTTCTGATTCAAGGCATCATAATACATAAATTACTAATACATAAATTATTATGCCTGCTACCAATTTTAAATGATTGATGTGTTTATTCAGAGTTATTCATTCAAGATGTATTTAATTAAAAAGATATTAATGCAAAGATTTTTATTAATTTTATGTGTTGCATTTAACATTTTGTTAATGCTCTGTTATTTTAAAAATCACCTGATTTTGGCAGGCAGATATGTAGAGAAATGATATTGACTTAACTTCTTCATTTTTCTAAGAGCCCTGTGACAGTAATCTTCTTCATCAAATAAAGAATATTTTTACATGTACTGTGTAAAAACCTTTTCATTTGAAATAGTAGACCATATTCAGTCATGGCTTAGTATTCTATTCCTTGATACAGTGTTTAATTCTTGTTTTAATCTAGCTTTGTAAGAAAAAGTGCAGGATATGGGCTCTTTAATTGTTCTATTCAGATGTGTGTTTTTGAAAATAAATATTATTTAACCATTAAATTGTTCATTTAGAAATTTAGAGAACTGGTAGTTTGTACAGTATATTAGCCATGCAGTTAAATGCTTGGCAAAATTTGTAAGATACAGGGTCTGTATAATAAGTAACCGGACTGAGCCTGCCCCGCGCCGTCATAGCGTCTGCTAACCGGTATCTGGTG